>JBBJLS010000036.1:4511202-4527075 GCA_037577275.1 Bryconaethiops microstoma
CCACCTGCCCAGGTAAAGATGTTAGACCTAACAACCTCAAAGGAGGATTGAAACTCAACCTTGAGAATGCCACCAAAACTTTTATGTATTTTTTGAGATAAGAATTCTCCTGAAATATAAACAGCTATAAAAATCCTGATTATGGCTTTGATACGCTTGCTGGGTTTGCTCACCTGCCAGAATTTGTGCTGTTGCCATGTCAACACATTTTCTGTTGTTTTACATGTCTCATTTTCTCTGTTCTTCTCGCTAACAGGGCCTGCCTCCTCGACGCTGGCAGGCTGAAGTGGATCATCTGAGATGCCCACCTCCAAAGCTGTTTGACTTCACTGTAGATTCTCTCAACAGCTCCTCTCTGCGCCATATATGGAGAGCCAGTTATGACCAGTCGGTTAAAGAAGCCACAGCTCTGAGAAGGCTAGTGCTGAGGAATAGAAACTTCTCTGTCACACAGTTCTGGAGGGAGGTCTTCAGTGACTGAAAAACACACTGCTTGAAGTGTGTATTAGTGGGGTCATTTAAGCCCTTAAGGGGGAGTAGAATTTAATTTTAATTGGTGAAGTGTTAAATGCATAAACATCCACACTTATGATACCTTTGTTTAAAGGGGTATTATGTGCATTAATATTTTATTTCCAAGAAATTTTGGATCATTTTTATTGGTCCATTCATCAGTGTAAATGGCAGTCAGTGGTTTCGAATAAAAAAAACCAATACAATTCAAAGTTTTGTTGCAGGAAAACATTAGAAATCCTTAAAAACAAATGGAACTGGCTGGTTTTCAGTATTTCATAGTACGTAATATGCATAGTAACATATTATTTAACCTCATTAAGTCTCATTTAGGCTTATTTAGGCTCAAACTATTGGTTTTAAAGAAGTCATATTAGATTTGACTTTAATGAAAAAAGAGAAGTATCACTTGATTTTTCATCAATTTCTTCTGGTTTATGTATGAGCAAAATTTTATTCTTCAGCATTATAATAATCCTGAGCTAAAACTATATCCAGTCCAAAGAAAAGTAAAAAGTTTAGAAAATGATGTCTTCTCCTTCCCAGGCTCCAGATCTTTCTCCAATTGATACGAGTCATTTACAAAAATTGCTGGAAAAGGGGTCACAAATCCGTGCTGCTATGATAAAAACTAGGGGTGGTTGTTTTAATGACAGTTATACATAAGCATTTACATCCACTAAATTGGACTTACAGTGTACATTGTTACATTACACTTCAGAACCAGTCAGTAACATTTGTTTGAATTTTTTCTGTTTTCTTCAAATGAAAGTTTGAAAGAGCAGCATTTAGGATTTTTTGTTTTGTTTTTTTGAATTCCAAGGGTGCCCTAAAAATCAGACCTGTAGTGCGTGTCTGCGTGTCTGTGGGTGTCTTCACAGATGCAGTATTGTGCAAAAGTTTTGAGCCATACCTCATTTCTTTGTTTTTCTTAGAATCATCTTGGTGTAAAAAAAATTCTATTTTTGCTGGTCAAATTGCCTTCTTTCCCGTATTGAGTAGATTCAGTTAAAGAAATCGGAACAAATGTTTCATAGCGACAGGCCCCAAAGTGCCTAAAGTTACAAGGTGCCTAGAAAAGGTGTTCCAGCTACTCACCACTCAGAACCACCAGTATACTGATCACCGGCCTGATCATTACAGATGATGTATACACACAGATAAAATATAAAATTGCTGCTGCTGCCATATCTCCTATTCTTATACGCTCTAATCATGTTTGCTTTTTCATCAGAACATGAAATCTAATATGTAGCATCTTCACACAGGTTATATACACTCTATGGACAAAAGTAGTGGGACACCTGACCATTACAGCAACTGGGACTTTAATGACATTCCATTCAAATACATAAACTTTAATATGGCTTTGGTCCCCCCTTTGCTGCTGTAACAGCTTCCACTCTTCTTGGACAAGATTTTGGAGTTTCTGTGAGAATTTGTGTCCATTCGTTCTGTGGAGCATTTATTAGGTCAGGCACTGATGTTGGATGAGAAGGTCTGGCTCACAATCTCCGTTCCAGTTCATCGCAAAGGTGTTGGATGGGGTTGAGGTCAGGACTCTGTGTGGACCAGTCAAGTTCATCCACACTGAACTCATCCAGCCAACCATGTCTTTATGGATCTTGCTTTGTGCACTGGGACACAGTCATACTGGAATAGAAAAGGTTCTTCCCCAAACTGTTTCCACAAAGTTGGAAGCATGGCACTGTCCAGAATGTCTTGGTCTGCTGAAGCATTAAGATTGTTCTTCACTGGAAGTAAACGATCTAGCCCAAAGCCTGACATGTTGATATAAGGATAGAAGTACATTTCTGTGATATTTAGGTTAATAAATGGTGTAAATCACAAAAAACAGCATGTTTTAAATCATGACATTATAAACAACATAAATCTGTCTCTGGAAGGGCGATAAGTGATCTGTTGTTGAAATCAGACAATGGCACATATTATTCAGAAGAGTAAGAACACTAATAAATCTTCAGATAAATCAATTAATCAAATGATACGAGTAAATAATAATATACTAAACCCACAAAAGGCAGTGCCTTTCTAATGTAACAAGTGTACCATAGTGTACTGTAGTCTTTATCAAATCAAAAACTGAACAGAAATATTCTACATTAATTCAGCTTCACTGGAAGCACCACTGACTTTTAATGAGAAATTAAACAGTATTACAAAAAGCCTGTTAAGGTCTGTTACAGTCATGCATTTTTATTTTGTTTAAACATGATGGAGATCTTTGACTTCTTGTGCATTTCTGGATTATCGGTCTATGAAATAAAACTAAATGTGTTTCTGTACTCAATACTAAAATACTGTTGAAGAAATGATGTTTTAATAAAGAAACGCTTTTATATATATTGAATCTGAGTAATGTAAATTGCTTCCAATATGTTTTTCTACTCTTTTAGGAGCAAATTATTTTCAGTTCACACAGAGTCAACTATTTTAAAGATCATGACTTGGGACTAAAGTCAAATAACTGTAGAAACAGTTTCCTGGTGATGCTTATTCTGTTCAGTTACTCTCTGACAATATTTAAGTTACATGATGAGTACAGTGAGGAATGGTCCCGTTCATGATGAAAACAGCTGTTAAGACTCCACTTCTTGCTCTGTGTTCTCATGTTCTGTTGGAGAGAATTTCTGTGTGTTACCCTTGTGGCCACTAGATGGAGACTGATCTTAATAATGAGGAGCTCTTCCTCTCAGTAATCGCATTCAAGCAGATGGACATGTTTATCAGAAAGCAGCTTTAAATTAAATCTAGTTATTTATCAGATACCTCTCATTTCTTTTTAATCATTAGTTTATTTGCACAATGTACAGTACTGTGCAAAAGTCTTAGGCACCTGTGAAAATTGTTTGAATCTGTTTATATGAGCAGTGGGATTCTTCCTGCCAGCAAAAACACAAGTGAACATTAGAATAAACTCAAACAAGAACGCAGTAAAAAAGTATCAAGATTTCCTTTTTTCTAAAAAGGATTTGATATTTTGTGAGCTGGTTAGAAGAACAGAGGTTTGGTTTCAGATTTCTGCTCATTGCCTCCAGTCATTGTGTGGATTTATAAAATTCCATAAGCAGCACCTAATTTAATCTAATGAAGTAAAACGAGCCAAACCAGGTATTTGATTGCAGCTAAAATGAATATTGGACTCAAATGAGGAAAGAGGTCTAGAAATGGTTAGGAGAACACTTTGCCACACATAAAAAAACTCTTTACTGTAATAATGTTAATTGTATTTATTGTAATGTTTTAACACTAACTTAACACTACTGTCCAGTAGTAAACAGGTTTTAAGTATAATTTTCCCAGGTGCCGAAGACTTTTGCGCAGTACTGTATAGTGACCTAAAATCAAGCAACATTTATAAATTTAAGTATTCTCTGCAGCATGAGTAGAGTATGTCTCATCTGGTTCTCTTTATGTACAATATCCTGCATCCTTGTTTTATTTATAGTTCATACAGTTTTTCAGTTTTCTGGAGGTCAGGTTGTAGTATGTATTTTTGCCACTATACCAAAACACCATTCATGCTGCAGAAATACACTTGCTGCATCTAGTTTGGGGCCACAAATAAATGTGTTCTGTGTTTACGAGGTAGCTTCAGTTAGATATATTGTTTATTTTCTGTTTTTATTGCCTATTTCTTCTTTCTCCAAGCTACAATGAGAAATAAAAAAATCACAATACGGCAGTGCCAGCCTAAAGACTGCTGTTTAAGTAGACTGTCTGATAAACATTTGTTAATAGTAATGAAGTGTGCGCTGTCATGCCCCAGATGTAGTAAAAATGGACGTGACTCTGTGCTGTGATGAATAATAGAGGGACTGAAAATGGAAACCTGCCCAAAGTGGACACATAAAAAGGCAACTCCAAAAGCCCTTCAGAGCAAAGGCAGAGTTTCCAGCCAAACTAGGTCAACCCAAAACTTTTCACCAGTTTCTGCTCTAGGTTGTTCACTGAGGCCTTTCTGAGTGTTTCAGCACTGTAAGTTACCTTTGTTTTAATATGAGTTTAAGGGGATTGTACCGATTTTCTGCGTAATTCAGTTACTGAGAGTTTCGTTCTGGTGTGCCCTTGTTGTGAAAGTTAATGACGTTGCAAAGTTTCAGGCATCAGGTGGTCTATTCATGCAATTTCATGCAATAGCTGTGTGAGGGAGCTTTTACAGACATTAAACACTTCGGACATCTGGTTGCTATCACCATCAGTTTGAACAAGACTTGGTGGGCTTCTACAGAACGAAGCATTTCACATCAATTGATTATTATTTTTTCATTTATTTATTTTTACGTGTGGTTACATGCCAGGGTAAGTGCTTTAAAATAGATAGTTTTTAAAGATAAGGATAGGTATGAGCTAATATGCAGCAGATATCTATTTGCACCATTTATGAGAAGAACACTAATAAATCAGGGTCGATGTCAGGTCTCATTCTTTGCTATCATAACTACGCTGAAATGTCGTAACACGTGCTGTTGGTAAGAGTTCAGTCAAGTGTAATAGTTTCCCTTTCCTTTTGATTGCAAAAGTGTAACCTCATGATTAGTCTTTACTTTTGATCTTCATCCCAGTATCGGTGGAATACCACTCTGATGAGGCAACAAGAAAGGGTTGGAATTACTGACATTTTCCCTACTTTGATTCAGGAGGCTGCTGGAACAAAATAATGTCACTGTGAACAAAGTGAAGCACGTGAATCATCACACGGTTTCTGCCAGTTTAGCATCAGGAAGGAAACCGTCAGATAAGCATCTGGTAAACAGCTCTTATAGGATACAGTGTGCTGTTCCAACAGTGAGAGATCATGATATAAATCAACATTTCAAAAATAATGGAAAAAGCAAATTATTTGGTTTACATTTATTTGTATCTGACCTTTAATAACCAGAACTCTATTCATATAAAAGGTTCCCATGAAACACTTCATTTGCTCATTCATTCGTTGTTTGAGCCACTTATTGTAACGCTGACCATGATAGAAAGGCGTCAGAACACAGTGAATCATAACTTCCCTCAGATCGTTCCCATGCCCATCCACTGACTGTGCCTACAGTGGGCATCAGAACTGGACCATGGGGCACTGTGAGGAGGTAGCCTGGTCTTATGAACCATTTCTTTGACATCATGTGGACGGGTGTGTGTGTGTGTGTATAGTTTAACTGAGGAAGAGATAGAACCAGGACACACTATAAGAAAAAAAGCAAGCTGGTGGAGGCAGTGTGATGCAGTATACCCATGCAGATAGTCCCTAATGGCTGTGGCCTCAGCAGTGTAATGTGCCCTGCAACCCTGCAAATTTATTCCGGTATGGTTCAAAGAATGTGTCAACGAGTTCAAGGTGTTGACTTGAACTCTAAATTCCCTAGATCTCAGTCCATTTGAGTATCTGTGGGATGTCCTGGACAAACTAATCTAATCCGTGAAGGCCACACTTCGAAACTTACAGGACTTTAAAGGATCTACTGTTAACTCCTTGGTGTCAGAAACCACAGCACACCTTCAGAAGGCTTGTGGAGTCCATGCTTTTCAGAGTTGTTTTAGTGGCACAAGGAGGACCTTCACAATATTAGGCAGTGGGTTGCGATGTTATGGATCATCTGTGTAAATCTAAATGAGATAGGAGAACATGTCCTCCATACATAAACGTTTTGAGGATCTCCATCATTTCACCCTCAGGTTGCGAGGGAGTTTAGGGTAGCGCTTTGGGCCGTTCAAATAAAAGCTCAGTTCAGTTTTGTGTAGTTTTGGAAGTATGCTATGGATTATTGTTCTGTTGGAAGACCCAGCCACAGCCCAGTCTTAGTTCCTGCAATGGGGAACCAGATTTTTATCTTAAATCTTCATGTAGGCCATGATCCCATGGATTATACCATGATTTCAGAAGATCTTCTGGTTAAGCCTTCAGGCTTCTTAATGGCTTGTTCACCTCTGGTTGTATGAATCCATCTTGTCCTCTTCCTCTTTTACTTTCAACTGTCAAGCATAGATGTATTTTCCAGTTATTGCTTTCTCTCATTATAATGTCCAAAGGAAGAGCTTAATTTTTGTTACAAGTTACAAGTGGGCTACAAAAAGACTTCATGATTTATTTCCTTCCCTCATTCCCTTTCAAGAAGTTTCAAAGGCATCAATATATCAAAAAGACCTCTTTGGTCTTTTATTTGTCCATCTTTCAGATCCATAAATAAAAGACCAACGACGATCATTGTTTGTAGAGAGAAATTATATTTAAAAACTCCTTTCAAGCGCCTTGTTTCTTTCTTCAGAGCTGGATCCTTTGTTTTTAATAACTGATTTTAGATCAGTGTTATTATAAGCTTGATAAATATCTGTCCTTTTTTGGCTATCCTTTAGCTACTATAGAGTTATAGTTTTGCAGATGTGGTAAATAAACAGCTCCAATCTGCTCCAACGTTTTACATTTAAGGTAGTGGTGAAGAGGTACATGCAGGGCATTATGAGGCAAATGAATTCCAAAAGAAAACTTTTTTTCCAGATTTACCACTTGTATCATTATCAGTGTTATTGTAAACTCAGCAAATATGAATAAGGTTACTGGCCGTATTAGATAGTAAAATGATCAGTGTTGTTTTTGTATGGTGCTGTATTGTATTGTGCTGATTTTGTGTGATGATGTTCACATCACCACCTAAGTAAGGCACGTAAAGTTGATCTAAATGGTATGTTTTAAGCTTATTTTATATATAAGGCAGTTCGAAGTGATTTAAATAAAAAGCCAAAAGGGACAACCAGAAGAAACTAAAGACAAAGTACTGAAAAAATAAGACTTAAAAGTAAATATAGACTAAGAAAGTGCTGAAAAAATGCAGAATGCTGATGCCTAAAGAAATCACTAATAAACTGTTTTGTAAAGTAAATTACAAATAATGACACCCTGCAATAAACCACTTCACATCAAACCTCTGAATGACTGAATTCTCTCAAATTTTCTTCACCTAAGTTCCTAGGTGTGCTTCAAAAAAAGAATCTATCCTAATTATCTCCGAACTATCTTGATTCCTAAGATCTAATAATAATTAAGATCAAGGTGAAATTTTTCATTAGTTTTTTGGCTCATCTGCAGGGTAGTGTATATAAAACATATCTGAATAACTTGGGTTTGCCACACCCCCAAACTGACAGAAGGAATGTTGTTCCTCTCTTTTTATGTCCAAGATGCCAAGACGATGAAGAGGATATTGTGTTGCGCACTCTTGCTTTCTGTTTTAATGATTACTTTTAATATGAAACATGAAAGAACTGAAAACAAGGTCATTATATTCTATGTTATTCATATTCTATTCTTACAGTCTGATAGAAATAAGTAAATATTGTCTGAAGTTACACCACTCTTTAGTTCCACATTCTAGGGGACAAGAAAGAGTTGAAGAAGAAGGAGCTGGCCTTTGAAAGGGATGGAGGAATGAATGTGACTTCAGAGCTATAAGGTAATAGAATATTACTTCTAAGTTAGGTTAGCCCAAACAGACCATATAATAGAAGTTTGGACCATCCAGCTAGTATAACTAAGGATTAGGATGCAAGCTCACAACACATAAGACCAGTCCTTCAGTGTTTGTATCAACCAGCAGAGAGCTCATGCATGTTCTTGAGTAGCAAAGCAAGGCCATGTTGTGTGCTGTGGTTCAGAGAGCAGGTCTCCAAATCAAAAGAAAGCACAAGAATTGCTGGAGGTTAGAAAACACATTGCTCTCTCTCTCTCTCTCTGTTCTCTTTTAGATCTCGTCCTTGTTGAATCAAAAACTTAACATGGACCTGGAATCTTCTGGGTTTCTCAGTTTTTGAGTTTGTGACTTCTGCCTGTTTATTTGTTTCAGTGAAGCTTGTGATTAACTTATTCCAACTGTTTCGAAACCAGTTGGCCAGAGTGCTGCACCCAGTGGAGTGTTACAATCATGTCAGTTCTACAAAGCTTCCTCAAACGAACCAAAAACCAGTTCGGTGGAATGCCTCACTACCTAAACCAGTAAAATCCTGTTAGACGAAGGTTCCGGTATATTTGTGAGACCTGAGAAGAAAAGAACATTCACCAAGTGGTGCGTGCATGAGGCAAGATGGCTTTGGCAATGGCTCTTCTCCTCTCTGCAGCTTTCCTCATTCTGGGCCCTGGCATCTGCACTATAGGTAAGAGATTTTCTCATTAGTTTTGGTGACTGTCCCATTTGTCCAATCTTGGCTTAAGCACCTGTATGTAATTCTATGCAAAGGCTGATAATTAGGGTCAAAGGTTTGCTTCTTAAAACTTCTTCAAATGTTCAGGACAAGCCACTACGCTGTCTCCCATTACCATGACGGTTTATGATACTATAACCAACAAGCCAAACAAGACCTACTCCACTGGGATTGCCTACAGAGGAATCCTAATCGGAGCTATGAAAAGGGCTCAGAGGGACACCGTCGGTCGTTTCAGGTACACTTAATTTCTTCCAAGTTTTCAAGGCCTTTTACCAAAGCTTTTAACAGATAAATTAATCTCATAAACAGCTAATTGAAACTCATTACTTAAAGAAACACTAGAAGTCAACAATCACTCAAATCATTTAGATAAACATCCTCAAAACTTCTGTCAATCCACTTCCAGTTCTTATTTAGGTTGTTTAGACTTGTGGTTGTTCACAAAAATTGATCAGCACTCCTGCAGTGTGCCTGCAAGTTTTGTTAATGTTTTGTAGCTTACAATGAGTCACTTTGAGTTCTAAACCACACCCATAAGTCTAGTTCACCTTAATGGAGAGCTGGTTATGGTTTGAGGAAGTAAAGCTGCTCTTTATCTTTCAATATTTCATGATGAGTAGACCAACAGAAATTCCCAAATGAATTTGAACAAAATCTTACATTGTTTTGAAGATATTTTTTTTTTATTGTTGTGTCTCTTATTTATGTTTCATTGTTAATGCAAAAATGTAATGGTTAATTAATTACTTCTAATTCATGTACAAATTTGATACATATTGTAGTAGTTGACTTGTGAAAGATTGATGAATCAAGGATGTCTATAAATGTACAGATTCACGACGACTGACAATCTGGACTACGGGCCCTACCTGGAGAGTGTGAATGGACTGAAAGGAAACAATGCTAAACACACTTACTGGGAGCTTCTTATCGAGACAAAGAATGGCACAATAATTGTCGCTGATGTGGGTCAGTTCCAATTTCTGATACTCAAAGTGAAAACTATTTAGTCTAAAGCAGCATGCAGCACTACAATATAGTATGTTATATATCTATCAATATATCTTTGTCAAAGCTACACTCAGACACAAAGACCACACAGATATTTTAGTCTAATTTTCAGTAGCACTTTTCACACTTACCACACATCATCATGAGCCAAAATAAAACAATAATTTAAAAAAATTGTCATTCCATAGTAGCGACTATATTTCAAGATCCTTTTGCATTCATTTACTGGTGTATTTGTTTCTTTCTCCGTGAAGGCATTGGATGCTACATTCCCAACCCAGAAGACCACATTATCTTCAAATTCACCAAATGGTGAAAATACATCAGTGTAACTGCCCATGACCATGGTTACTCCACATCTAAGCACACAAATTTAACTTTTTCAGTCATTTAATCATTGTCTGATTTATTTCTTTCCTCTTTACTGTGGAGTATTGAAATAAACACAACCAAGCAACTTCTACAGTCTGAGTCTGACCTCTGTCAACACAAGTAATTGCAATGACAAGTGTATAAACATGTCTATTACTCCTTAATAACACATAGATCATCATTTCAATCATACACGCTAATGTTGCTGACAATTAATGGAAGTTATTAGTCCTCAATTAGGACAGTCATTTATATATTGCTAGTCAGTGATGATTGGCTTTCATCATGTTACAAACATTATTGACTGAAATATTAATTTAAAGAACCTCTGCAATTATAATTCATACCGCTTTCCTCGATTATCATGATCTATTTTTTAAGAGGGCATTTGGCTGGCATTCTTTTCCAGAGTGACTTGCAGTCATTAGTTACAGGGACAGTCCCCCTGGAGCAACTGAGGGTTAAGTGTCTCGCTCAAGGACACAATGGTAGAAAGTGGGGGTTTGAACCCGCAACTGTGTGGTCACTGGGTTCACAGGCAAGTGTTTTATCTATTAGACTACTACTTTTAGATTATTATTTTAGACTATTAATCTGTTTCTGGTCTGATTATTTTTGAATGAATTTGATAAGTATCAAGATGGGCCAATCTAAGCCTTATGGTTACAAGCACAAAACATTTTAACAAAATTTTGGCCTTGAGTTTTCTAAGAAATCTGTACATGGGAGATGCTGAAATGAAAAAACAGATAAAAATGTAAACTGAGTTTTAGATCAATAGTATCAGCACTTACGTTTTTGACAGTTGCAACTTTTCAGTTTAAATGTACATATTTACATTAAGCATTGATCTTGAAACAAATACTACAGATGTTTCATGTGTGGCCACTGGTCTTTAAAACAGCTCCTTCAAGGCTTTGATGGTGAAGCCACAAATTAAGGACTGGTACCAACTTTGTTAGAGGTCAGAAGAAAAACATAAATCAAAAGAATCTGCAGAATAAATAAAAAGAATCTGCAGAAGCCTTAGGCATTTGAAACTTATCTGAATAAAAAATGGACAGGTAGCAGCCTGCTATTCAACACTGCCAGCTTGTCTATAGTGTCTATAGAAGAATATATAAGAATATAGAGTCCTTAGCTATCAATCCACGAAATAAAAATGATTTGCATAATGTCAAAGTGAACCTGCATTCTTCCCCAGTCCCACCAATCTGCCTCAGATATGGTCGTCCTCAAAATTCGACATGTAAATTTGAGCTTGTTTCCTTTGTCATCACTCACCCAAAATGAAATTCAGGCTTATATTTAATAAGCTGAAACTCTTTGATATCTAGAGAGCTTTATCCTCCAGTCGCTGTAACACAGCAAAGCCACTCCAGATGAAACTCTTTGAAGAGACTTTGTCCTTAAGGAACCTTCTCAGTTCTCAGTGATAAGGACTGCAACCCTGACGTCCAATTCATGGATATTCAGCTCTCAGATGATTAAAAAACGTCCAATGCCATTTCCTCATAAACTTTATAAAAGTCCTCTTTAAGATTTTTGAATTGTTATTTTGAATTACAGTGCTCTAATGCTGCTAGGAGAGAAATATCTTTTCAGTTGCTGCAACAGACCCTTTTAATACTTAAAATGAAGACAATTAAATGCTATCCTTCCATTATGAGATGATAATATTACATGGAATACAGACACAACCAATGAAGTTCTAAAAGCTTTTAGTATAAGAAGACACATTTCTTTTTTATTACCGAGTTTACCCAGTTTTCCCAATATAGTCATTGCCATTTACATTCACTAGCTGGGTCTCCACATGTTGCTCCCAAGCTGGCAGAGTAAAGGTTAAATATGCTGAGACATTACTGCTGTTAATGGAAGATTACTTTGAGGAAGTTGGTCTTGAGTGTTCTTCAAAAGTCTAAAGACTGATTTTAGAAGGAAATAGTTTGACCATGTTTTGGTCAAATATGCCATTTAGTTTTGAAGATACTGGAGTGAAAATGCAGTACTTTAAAGTAACTACAAGTATGTGATTACTAAGATTTCCTAACCCCTCACCCACCACAGTGATAATAATTTGTGTGAGTATAGAAGGGCTGCAAGACCAGAATCAGCCAAGATTGGAAGACTGACAATCAGCCAATTTAATATTATGATTTTGGTTGATCTGTGTTGTAGTTTAACCAAGTAAATAATGTGATGTGGGTATACTGCACACTTATGACATAATTGTAACCGATGGAACATTTTTATATTTGAAGAGATTAAAATGCATGTATGGCTGAATAAATAGGGAAATTGTTATTAATATTGCAACTTTAGCCAGTGTGTGCTATTGGGTACACCTGTAAAAAAAAAAAACATTTCATGTGGAATATCCCAAGACTTGCAATCAGTATATAGGACATGCAAACATGCAATTATTACATAACATTTCTAATGATGTTCTCATTAGCAGCTCTGAGTTCTTCAGGGATAGCTCCTAGATTAGGACACGGGCTAAAAACATACGCTTCATCTTTCATCCACAGCTAAACCCTCATTACAACACAGTCCCAAAACTCTATCCTGCTCATTATTAAGGATGTGTTAAGTGCTTTCTTCTTGAAGCAAAATAAAGTGGCAGTTAAGTTCACAGTGAGGGGACAGTTGAATAGAGTAATGCACAGGGTCAAACAGTACAGTTAATACAAAAGACTGGAGAAGTGACAAAAGGAATGTTGAACTTTTTTTGAGAGAGAAGTATTTCTAGTACAAAAAAGCCAGTTTGGTTCCCTAAAGCAGTGGCTCTGAAAGAGTCTTGGACCTTCAGAGGGTCCATATTTTTGTCTGATGAATTGGAATCCATCAGAAATTTGCATTACAGACTTCACTTCCTGTGTTAATCGATACTGGATGTACTGAGAGGTTTTGATGCAGCTTTGTAAGTTATTCAATTCTTAAGTACGTAGCTATGAATGTCAACGTGTCTTGCTGAGTAATTGACTGATGGACTGACATTGCTAAAATGTGAATGCACAAGAAAAACTGAAGTTGGCGCTATACAGCCCTTCTTATACCCTCTGCGTGTGATGCATTTCCATTTTTAACTAAGAAAAATGAATGAATATTCACTGTGAAAACTGTCCATATACCACAAGAGCAGACCTGAACCAGCTGGATCAGAGAAATTCCATTGGAAATTTGCACTTTTACTGCGGTCAGTAAGAATAGTTTTACTGAGTATGGGTCTACGCTACACGCCTTTGCTACACATAATGAAAAGGTTGTATCCTGGGCTTTTCCTAGAACCATAAGTCCAAGCCAAGAATGATTTATTTTTCTTTAAATAAAATGTGTTCCCTAAAAAAGCAAGACGTTGGGAAGTGTTCAGCCCTCCTGCAGCTGTGCTCTGGTACTGAGAAAGCTTAATTTATCAGTGTGAGAGATGAGAACCAAATAGGACAACATGGACCATGGAATTCCATTGTTAACCTTTTAGGACCTCAAAGAAATCACTTGTACAGTAAATCACTGCTTGATGTGTTTTTTCCTGATGCTGTGGACGAGGATGTTGACAGAACATGGAAATAGTTCATCTTGGTGGAAACTGTAAAAAGTTGTGACACTTTGTTATTGGATGTGAATTCAGCACATGTTAGCATCTCGAGGGAAAATGCGAAGGGGCCTTGTCAACAGAGTGAACGGATGGTTGGAGCTGTAATTGACCAACCATATAAAATTTCTGACTGATGGCTGGTTGAATGGCATAAAGGAGAAGTGAGAGTGAATACATCAAATGCGGAGTGGCACAACACCACCATGCAGCTGCTTTTCGTTTATAATCCTGACACACGCGTAAATACACACTGAGACGTGCTCTGTGGAGCACACACACTCCAAGAGGGCACTTAACAATGACAATGCAAGCCGAATGACTGTGTATTTGCGAACATGAAAACCAAACTGCGTTTCAACTGAGACGCCTTTGAATTTCCAGGGATTTCTAGAATTTCCATTTTAAACATCTTTACATACAGCATCAAACCAGAAACATGCTGGTCAACTGAACTCTCAACTTTTCAATTATTTGTTAATTGAATATCTTGAATCATCAAATCAAAATGATCATAATAATTAGTTATGAATGGTCAAATTCATAAAAAGTACATTCAAAAGTATATTTAATAGTAAATTCACTCAAAGTAATAGTGAACTATGTATTGCTATGGCAGCGGTGTGCAGCAGTCTTGTATACAGTAAACATGTTTTATTATGAAACATCTTTAACCCATTAATGTCCATTCCTGAAATGTTCATTTCCTCTGGTCCGGATGTTCTCTGAGCTCGCCTAAGAATAAATCTGAGGAACGTGGTTAGATAGGGAGGTATAACAACATCATATTTTTTCACTGCCCAGCATAATTTAATGCTATGACTGTTTTAACACACTACTTCAGCTCAAAAAGAGACTGTTAATGTGTTGATTAGATAAGTCAGATTTGCTGGGAGCAGGAAAACTGAGAACACTCCTTAGATTTTCCCTGTAAGAGGGAAGGAATAAAGGTGGTCATGACCACAGGCCTAGTTAAGCTCTTTAAATCGAGGCCCAAATATTTTCCTTTAACCTTCCCAGAAAAAGTCTTTTGCCCTTCATGTATGAAGCATGAGGCAGAAGCCTTACTGATAAATACTGATCATACTGAGCCCTAGATCCTCACTGTCTTCTGTTGGTTTTAAATGCTGCATAGTTGTTTCAGACCCAGTGCAAGTGTGCTTTCAGATCACAACAAGTTTTTAAATCGCTCGTGGCTTATTTTTGATCTCGGAGACATTTCTTTGATAAGTGTAAAAGCTGTTACACGGCGCAACATGAATAAACGACACATAAAACCAATTGTTCCGCATCAAAACTAAACACATTGGACGTGACAGGATTTTTAGTGGGAGTAATAAAAAAGAGCAAATGCTTTCACTAGGTAAAGCTGTTTTCCATTTTGGAAAAGTGATGGAGCACAGAGTGTTTTACTGCTTCATTCAGGAGCTAAAACTTTTGCCTTTCTTCCAGTGTAGGGCCAATGAGTTCTGAGAACAGAGAAGAAATGTCCAAGTGGCATTTCCCCCAAAACTACCAACTCTCAGGCATTGAGAATGAGACTCAGTTGACACAGATCTCATGCCAAACATGCATTATCTCATGCTAACATTTTCTTCATTTTGCTTTCTTTATTATATTGTTTTCAGTTAGAGTTCATGTATTAACATCAGAATAAACTGCACTTGGTGTGCAAAGCATTGTGATATATTGTCCTGTTTTTTCCTTGTTTAATAACAAAAGTCTCTTGAAATGTTCAGATGTTAGATACACTTCAATTTAAAGCAAGTACAATGTAAGGGTACTTATCCTACATTTTACTCATATTGTATTCCTGTATTTTTCTTACCACTTACAACAATTTTTAATCTAACTATACTACTTGACATATTATGCCTCTCTTAATCTCTCAGAATTACACACCATTTTTCTTAATCTGCCCTTAAGACGGATATGTAAATGAGCTCTGTTCTGATTGGCTATTCTGTATTGTGCCTTGATCAAAAGGCAATCTGGACTGAAACACTCCTTATTACTTCACTGTGAATGGGTGGAGCCTGCTTCGGTAGTTTGCAAAGCAAGGAAATTGTCATTTTTTTCTTTTCAGTACAAGTGGTGGTGGTGGCCTAGTGGTAGGATACTTGCCTCTGGACCAAGAGGTCATGGGTTCGAATCCTACCTCCAGCACA
>JBBJLS010000036.1:4527175-4551513 GCA_037577275.1 Bryconaethiops microstoma
GGTGCGAGGAGCCGGCTCTGGACCTTGGGCGCGAGGAGCCGGCGCTGGACCTTGGGCGCGAGTAGAGCAGGAGCTGAGTCGGGAGCTGGGCGAGGAGCCGGCGCAGGACCTTGGGTGCGAGGAGCCGGCTCTGGACCTTGGGCGCGAGGAGCCGGCGCTGGACCTTGGGCGCGAGTAGAGCAGGAGCTGAGTCGGGAGCTGGGCGAGGAGCCGGCGCAGGACCTTGGGTGCGAGGAGCCGGCTCTGGACCTTGGGCGCGAGGAGCCGGCGCTGGACCTTGGGCGCGAGTAGAGCAGGAGCTGAACCTTGGGCGAGGAGAGCAGGAGCTGAACCTTGGGTCGGAGTTAAGTCGGGAGCTGGGGAGGCCGGCGCTGGGGTTCGAGAGTCCGGTGCGGGGGCCGGATCGGGGGCTCGAGAGTCCGTTGCAGGGACCGGATTAAGGTCAGGAGTGGAGAAGTCTGGAGTGGGAGTCAGATCAGGGGCAGGAGTAGGCGATTTCAGGACCAGTACCGAATCTCGGGCGTGATGAACTGGGTACGGAACCGGACCAGGTGTTGAAGCTGGATCTGGAATCAGACTGGATGCTGGAGTTATATCTATAACTGGACCGGGGGTTGGAGCTGAGTCTGTAGCTGGACCGGACGCTGGAACTGTATCTGGAGTTGGATCGGGTGCTGGAGTTCGGTCTAGAGTTGGATCGGGTGCTGGAGTTGGGTCTATAACCGGATCAAGTGTTAGAACTGGGGTGCGAGGAGCTGGCGCTGGAGCTTGGGCACGAGGAGCCGGCGCTGGAGCTTGGGCGCGAGGAGCCGGCGCTGGAGCTTGGGCGCGAGGAGCCGGCACAGGACCTTGGGCACGAGGAGAGCAGGAGCTGAACCTTGGGTGAGGAGAGCAGGAGCTGAACCTTGGGCGAGGAGAGCAGGAGCTGAACCTGGAGCCAGGCTGGGTACAGGTGCCACAGCTCTCTCGGGTGTAGAGACAATAGTATGACTGGCTGTCGAGGTTTGAGGGAGACTAATGGTTGGAGCTAGATCTAATACCAGTGCCAGGGACGAAGTGTGTATTGGAGCAAGAATCGAGGCTGGTGTGTGAAGACCCAGAGGGGCCGAAGCGGGAACAACAGGTCGGAGAGAGCGAGAGGCGGGACCGAGAGAGCGAGAGGCGGGACCGAGAGAGCGAGAGGCGGGACCGAGAGAGGGAGAGGCGGGACCGAGATAGGGAGAGGCGGGACCGAGAGAGGGAGAGGCGGGACCGAGAGAGAGAGAGGCGGGACCAAGAGAGGGAGAGAGAGAGGCAAGGCCGAGAGAGGGAGAGACGGGACCGGGAGAGAGAGAAGCAGGGCCGAGAGAGAGAGAAGCAGGACCGAGAGAGGGAGAGGCGGGACCGAGAGAGGGAGAGGCGGGACCGAGAGAGAGATAGGCGGGACCGAGAGAGGGAGAGAGAGAGGCAGGGCCGAGAGAGGGAGAGACGGGACCGGGAGAGAGAGAGGCAGGACCAAGAGAGCGAGGGGTTAAAGCAAGAGGGACTGAACTATACTGACTTGAAGGGGGTTGTGACGATTTGGCGAAGACTGACGTAGGAGCTGGTGTGATAGTAGGATTGAGGGTCGAAGGAATAACTGGAACTGTACAAAAAGGAGAGGATCTAGGAGGAGTGGAGTGAGGGCTTGGAGTGGAATGAGAAACGAGAACTGGATTAGGGAATGGAGTTGGGGTTGAGTTGCGAGCCGGAACGGCTTTAAGAAGTGACTGCAGGGGTGTTCTGTGATTCACGGGGGAATTCCCTCTTGTAGTATATACTTCGGGACTGTGGGGCGGAGCTGCTTGCGTAGGTGTACGTGGGTCCAGGCGCAGGCTGAGATGGATCGCGGTGTCCAGCGTCTTCAGCCGCGCGTGCCAGCCCATTTCGTCCTGTATGTGAGGATTCAAACCCGCGCAATAAGCGGTTCGCAGGGCGGCGTCGCCCCACGAGAGCTGGGTAGCCAGATCGCTGAACTCCGCGACATATTCCATGACTGGATGGTCCCCCTGCCGTAGGTGGTAAAGCCAAGAATCCAGCGACTCGCTGATAGAAACCCTCCCCGCTCTGCTCACGGAGAATCGGCTGATAGACAGCTGATCAAAGCGGCCGAGGTGGTCCTCACCGTCACATTGTCTTCCAGGTGTGGAGCTAGGGGGCGAGTGCATTCTGTCACACCGGACTGCCGTCCCGGAAGAAGAGACGAAGCACAGGCGCGGATCTCCATAATGTGAGTCTTTAATAAAGAAAGGGCAAAACATAAACAGGCTCAATGGCCAGAAAGAGGAATAGAAGAGGAGAATGGTTAGACCCAGGAATACTAGGATCTAACTCAGGTAGATGAATAGAGGAGAGTAGAGGCGAGAAGAAACAACACAATAGTATGCACTCGTGAATGTGAATGAGAATAGTCGTGACGTATATACACCCAGTGATAATCCCGCGCCCAATCAGAACTGTCCACATCCCTAAACCATACGAGGAACAGCTGATACGTATTAGTCCGAGGCTGCCCTCTAGCGGTCACGGCCCGGAACCGTGATAGAGTTCTCTCCAGAAGGAGTCCGTGGTTCCCTTTGGAGGCCACGGACCAGATCCGTGACAACGTGTGGAACACAAGTTAGATGTGTCCAAGACTTTTGGCTAGTACTGTAGGCAGCTGGCTAAATACTCATAGCCGCATAATTGACCGGAACAATTAGAACACACACGTTATCAATTCATTATACGTCTTCGGTGAGTTAGGTAGGATGTGTATCCAATAGCTGGTGACATTTTGAGAGCTAAAAGATTTTTTTTTAAAGATTTTTTTTTAAAGATTTTTCAAATTTGTTGACAAACTGTGTATGTGTATTTAGCTCTTTGTGAATACCAAACCTTTTTAATGTAAAACACACAAAGCGTTATGTTTTGGGGACCTTTCAAGAAGTTTAATTTTCTTTTAGTCCCTGTTGTTATGATTAGACTTGGTGTAGACGAATTAAAGCAGCATTTACCTACAGTAATTCCGAAGTAAATGATACTCAGAGCAATGTCAGCAATAAAAAACTTGTGTGTGAGTGTGAATGTAAGTAATAGATTTCTGTGCTTAAGCAGTTTGCGGGAAGCTGCCTGCTTTTGTAATATATACAGACCATTAAAGAGGATTGAAAGAGTGCTTGCTGGACCTCATCAGTGTACCACACACACACACACACGCACACACACACGCACACACACGCACACACACACACACACACATAAACAGTCCATAGCACCTTACTGGTACTGCAGCTATCTAGCCAAAACCGTTCACTTCGCCCGATTGAACAAAAGAGCTGTCTAGTTTGCTGTAATAAGGTATAGACCAAACACTGGAGTTGCTGTTTTATTTTTCCCACATCATTCTTTTATACCGAGACAACTGAGAAAACAAGAGATAGAGAATTTAGCCTTCACTGCTGCAATTTTGCAAGTGTATTCAATCAAATGTAACCTTGCTCTCTCTACCCTTCTCTCTCTCTGTCTCTCTCTCTCTCTTTCTTTCACTCTCTCTGTACCACACTCCTTCTCTGTCACTGCCTCTCTCAACTGTCTTTCTGTCTCTCCGTCTCCCCCTCTCTTTTTTACCCATTTGCGACAGCACATTAGATGAGGCTCTGTCAGCGTTTAGCTTTTTCCCATCAGAATTGTTTTCAGATTCCACTCTGCCAAGGCAACACTAGTGAGAGGCAGCTTCAGCTTAGCAGCTTAATAACAATGGAACACAATACACAACATGTGATATAGCAGGACACTTCATGTAACAACTTAATACGTCAGGTTAAAAGTCAGGTAACGTAACACAATGTTGAAAAGAACACAACACAATATACGCAATTCATAAAATAGCTCAACACACACCACATAACACATGACCTATTAACAACTCAATATACATCACATAAATTGTGTAATAACTCAGTATACATCACACAACTCAAAACATCATATATTTCATGACTCAGCACATCACATACTAACAACTCAATATGTCACATAGCTCAACACATTTAATCATTCAGTATACATCCCATAACTCAACATATGTATTAACTCAATATGCATAATGTAACCTAACCTTACATAGTAACAAGTAGTAACAACTCAGTATACATAATACAACTCAGTATACATAACTAAACACATCACATAACTCAATATACACCACAGAATGTACATCACAGAATAACTCAATATACACCACCTAACTCAATATTGCAATGATACAAAATACATCAGGTAAAGGAACATATGCATTATGTTCCACAACACACCATATAATAAAATCAAATGACTTAATACACCATGGAGTTGCCCCTGCAATCATAAGGTCAGCAGTTCAAATCCCAGGACTACTAGTGGCATCTCTGAGGTTCCCTTGAGCAAGGTACTGTCCCCAAACATTGCTCCCCGAGCACTGTGTTCCTGGCTGTCCACTGGTTCACTTGGTGAATGGTTTAAATGCAGAGAAAGAATTTCATGCTCTTCACACTGTGTTCACGTATGACAAATGACACTTTAAAGTTATACTATAGGTTATGTAACACAGTACAAAACATTTCAATTTGTCACTTAACACTGTGAAACACAGCTGACATGTAATTTTTAAGACACAATTTAATGCATGTTATGCAGTGACACGAATTTGTATGTGAATTTTGTGTGTTTAGGTGTTGCCGCGTCAGACATGTGGTTTGTTCACACACACCATCTTCTATAAGGAATACCCTGGAGGCCCGAAAGAACTTGACAAGAGCATACGAGGAGGAGAACTCTTTCTGACTGTTCTGCTCAATCCTGTAAGTAAACAAAATATGCACACATTGTGCTGAAGATACAGCAAACACCCTTTACTATTTCTGATCAGGAGTCTATGGTCAACATGATCAGTCAAAAAAGGTCACCTGGTTCAGCCCCGTTTGAGCACAGTTGAGTGGTAATTTTGCATGATAAGCATTGTTTTTGGTGCACATTTAAGAACATTAGCTATGCCTTTTTTGGAAATGAGTTCTCTCAACCCTGCTGTTGTCCACTCTGTTACTACTAGACAATCTCAGCAGATGAAAAGTTGAGAAAACATAATTTGCAGTGACTTATCTGCAGTTAGTTTTGATTCATTTTGTGAAAAAATCTATCATTCATCCTTTACAGCTCTGGAATACGCATGTCCTTATTTCCCCCTATATGGCATATATTTCTGCCTTTACTTTACATTTCATTCACCTGTCCTTCGTAGTCTGTAGTCAGTCTGTAGTTAGTCTGTAGTCAGAATAATGTATAAAACTAATATAAGCTGTGATTTACCATGTACTGACGACATTTCTTGTGTTGTATTTACATCACATTACACATTTCTGTTAGGATCCTTTATTTCACAGCTACTGCAAACCAAGTTTTTTTCATTTTAATGTCAAAATGTTGACACCGGAGCAGTACTAAAGCCAACCTGGCCATTTATATTCTGACTATAAATGCCCACGCATTATGTTTGATTTCTCCTTACCAGTCCAGAACCTGGGCTTCTTTATGCCATTTTGGATATTCGATGCTGCGTTATTAGTGGACACCCTGACACAAATACATTTCAAGTTTCACACTTGAAATGTATTTGCCTTGGAAGTCTGTGAAGAATTCCATTGAAATTAATGTAATTTTGTTATTACATCCTCAAAAATGGCTGCTATATCTCCTATATTTAAGAAGGCGTCAATGTCAGACAATGAGACTTACCTGGCCAAGGAGTTATCCCAGTGTTAGCGTGGTGGATGAACCCAATCATGGACAGGCACAATAGAGTTGGTAGACCACCTGCTTTACTCTGAGAATGCTCCACTAAAGAGTTGAAATTTCCACCAGGAATCCACATTTTCAACACACAGTGGGTATTAGAGGTAGAGGGGAACTGGAGTACTCATAGTACCAGTAGAGAGGTGGTTGGGCACTGGTTGCTACCTGCTTCCTGTTTATATACCGTGTGACATGCGTCACTTCCGGGACCCCTTGTGCGTCACATGACTGGTGCGTGTGACAGGACCCTCCCTCCAGGACCCAGCTGAGAGGACATCCAATGATGGTAGTCCTGGATGAGGGAAGGGACCAGGATGAATTGACCGGGGACCCAAGACCGCTCCTCCAGACCATAGCCTCCCCAGTCAACTAGGTACTGGGTGCCATGGCCACAGCATCGCAAGTCGAGGGTCTGCCGGACAGTGTAGGCAGGACCACTGTCTATGATCCGAGGTGGAGAAGGAGCAGGGTGGACCCGAAGGAAGGCAGGCAGCTGGAGCCGGAAGGTGACAGGGTTGATCCGGTGGGTGATTTTGTAGGGTCTTATGAACTGGGGGGTGAGCTTCTTTGATTCAGTGCAGAGGTGCAGGTTGCAGGTGGATAGCCAAGGTGGGGCACCTATGCAATCGGACTATGTGCTCTTATACTAATTTCGTGGTGATTTTTGCTGTGGGGAGTCTGGTGAGAGCCACCAGGTGCACAGCCTTGGAGAGTTGATCCACAATGGTGAGAATGGCATCTTTTCCTTCTGAATCTGGCAGGCCGGTGACAAAGTCCAGCGTGATGTGTGACCAGGGATGGCGTGACACGGGAAGAGGTTGGAGATCCCCTGGGGATGGCTGGTTGGTGGTCGTTGACCTGGCACACACTGCGCAAAACTGGACGAACTCCTTAAAGGCCAGTTGGGCCACCAAAAGGTATGCTGGAGCAGAGAGAGAGTTCGGGTGGTGCCAGGATGGCCAGCGATGACTGAGGAGTGGGCCCACTGGAGGGTGTCAGAGCGGAGTCCAGTGGGAACTCGGATCTTTCAACTCCCAAGATGAGTCGAGAAGGCAGGACAGATGCGGGGTCTGCCCAGGGGCTCTCTGCTTGGTGTAGACGAGAGAGGGCGTCAGTCTTGGTGTTTTTCAAGCTGCTTTGCTTGCTGTATGGTGATTAGATTCTGTTGGTCCGTCCAGACCGTGAACAGGTCGCTGCCGCCCTGGAGCCAGTGATGCCATTCCTCCAGAGCCCACTTGATGGCCAACAGCTCGCGATCCCCTACTCCGTAACGCTGCTGACTGGGGTTGAACTTTCAGGAAAAGAAACTACACGGATGCAGTTTCTGGTCTGGACCTCGCTGGGAGAGGACGGCTCCTACACCCACATTGGAGGCGTCCACCTCCACGATGAACGTCTTGGCAGAGTCCGGATGGAGAAGAATGGGTGCAGTAATGAAGAGGTGGCTTGTATGGCTTCGGGGTTGAAATTGAAAGGTGTCCGAGATGGCTTGGTGAGGGCCACAGCTGAACTGAAGTCCCGGAAAAAGCGCGATAGAAATGACTAGACCTCAGAAATCGCTGTAACTCCTTAAGCATTTTGGGTAGGGGCCAGTTACGCACAGTGTCCAGCTTCTTGGAGGTCCATGGCCACACCTTGAGAGGATATTACGAAACCAAGAAATGTGGTGGAGCGCTGATGGAACAGCTTACAGAACAGCTGATGGGCCAGCAGCCTCTTGACTACTACCCTGACATGCTGGGTGTGTTCTTCAAAGGTTTTAAAGTAAATCAGTATGTCATCAAGGTAGGCGAAACACCAGCGACCCAGCATGTCACGTAGGACATCATTGATAAACTGCTGAAAAGCTGCCGGACTGTTGCACAAGCCAAAGGGTATAATTTACTTTGTTGGTGGCCTAGTGGTAGGATGCTTGCCTCTGGACCAAGAGGTTGTGGGTTCGAATCCTACCTCCAGCACACCACCACTGGGTTCCTGAGCAAGACCCTTAACCCCAAGTTGCTCCAGGGAGACTGACCCCTGTATTAGAATGGAAGTCGCTTTGAATAAAAAAGCATCTGCTAAATGCCGTAAAATGTAAATGTAAATCTGTTCATTTCAAATGTGCTGTTTTTTGGATTGAAAAAAATACTTTTGCACATAATAAAGATAATGCACATAGTGATTATAATCTGAAGGATGAGTGTGTGACTGATGGAGGAGTTATACAGTCTGATGGCTGTGGGGAGGAGGGATTTTCTGTGGCGTTCAGTATCACACTGCACACATACATACTGTATAAACAGTGAGCATTGTGAAATACAGCTGTCCCTTTGATTTATGCTTCCCTCAGAGTTTCTGAAAACTTTTCTCCATTCCCAATTCATGCCAGCCTTCCCGCAGCGTCAGCGTCTATCTCCCCTCCGGCTTTCTGTTGTAACTTTATTTGCACGCTGCCTTGTGCGAGCAAACGAAGTGCTTCTCACTTAAGCTATGCGGTTCTACACGCAGAGCCTCAGCCACTGCATGTTTAATGCTCAAGCAGCCCAAGCTTGATGTCAGAGCTCATGTTCTGCTGCTGCTGCTCGGCTTCCGAAGGGAGCTTCCCCAGCCACTCAGCAACAGCTGTAGCTATAAGAGTGATGAGCGCTTTCATTGGGCTCCAGAGAGCCCCTGGCTCACTCCAATTAAAAGGTCGGGACACCAGCAAAGCCCCCCCACCCCACCATCTGAGGGTTCAAGCTGGGTGTTTTTCATGGAGGACTTTTCTGTAGGAGGGAATTCTTTCCGTAGTGACGGCGAGGGCTTCTTTCTCCCACAGAAAAGCCTCTAAAAAAACAGATGCTTCTTGCGATTTCCACGCAGCTTAACTGGTGGAAATGTTGGGTCAGTGTGCTTCCTAAGGCCCGAGCAATTCACAAACAAAGCTGTTTATCAACTGCCATGTTGACAAAGCTGGTGTCTTATCTCTTCAGGATAAACTGTTGCATGAAATCACACACAATGCGCATGTGCTGCTTGTGATGGAGGTCTAAAGGTTCAGCTGAGGGCCTAGAAATGCCTTACATCAGCAGAGGCAGAGAATTATAGCAGTTACTCAGTCTTCACGATTTTCATACTGACTTGATAACATGTATCAGAATATAAATGCTGATACACAATATCTGTATTAGCTTTCCGTGGGCTAACAGTAAAATGATGAAACTTTATCTATATGCTCTAAAAAGCTACTAAAGGGAATAAAACAGTTGAGGCCTGAAGACTCCAAACAATGGTCAAGGTTGACCTCTTAAACCTGGCACAACTTCAGCTTTACCTAGGGGGCGTAGCAACAGGGGTGTGGTACATGAGCCTTGCTACTCCCGATATCACGATAACTAATGGTAATAAAAACACACAAACTAGTATCAGGGTGTTTTTAAACACATATTTATGTTTGGGTGTTTTTGTGATGCAGAACCAACATGTAAAATGGGTGTGTTCTGATTATATTGCTGTTTGCTTCTCTGGACATGTAAAGTTAAACTTATTTTGTAACTATACAACATTATTTTGTGACTATATAGTTATATATCATTTATATTTTTTATTTTCATACAAAAAAAAAAAATCATGATTTTCTTTACCATAAATATTTGAAACACCCAAGCAGGAACATCCTTCATCTGCATGAATGCTGACTAATACCTAAGTGAGCTCACTGCTTTGTTACAGCCATACCTGACCTGAAAAGGTAATCTTGTGCATCAAGTTCCTATAGGGTCAAGGCTCCATGAACTCTAGTCGAAGACTGAAAAAGCCCCCATTGCACTTACTGATGGCAACGTTGTTGCTTTTTTCCCTAGTCAAATGCTGGTGCCATTATTGTGCACACTTCAACTGTCTAGTCAGTTATGCCAAATATGCTCCCATTCATCTTTTGGCTATGCATGAGAATATACCTCAAATTCTTACTGTGGTTTCGATGTTTAACACAAGATTCCTCTAGTTCTAACCAGGCTGGAATCTGGGTAGACCAGTTAAAAGATGTTAAAATAGAGTGCCTCGCAAACTTAACTTTCACTAGCATTTCAAATGTTTTAGATAATGCATACCTAATGGCACATGCCTTCCTCAGGTGACTTCCTATCAGGTGTCAAGATTCAGGCCTAAAGACATGCAACTACATTTTTCACATAGTGCTAGTGATTAAGAAATAGTTCTGTGGAAACAACATATTCGTGGTACTTTTTCTTACTGGTATCACTAGATCTCAGCAAAAGGTGGGAGGAAGTTCATGAGTAACTGTCGTTTTTCTAGTAGTGGACAGTATTGTCTATTTCCTCCATTGTATTGTTTTAAAGGCAATTCATTTTGCACTATGGATATTGTGTATAAAACACTGAAAACCAACGTTGGAAGTTCGACTTGGACCTGTTGTCAGCTGAATAAGTCTTTGCTTATTTTACTATGTAACATGCATTTATGTATAACCAGCATCATGACACACTGCAAGAGGCCACTACAACTAGAGAATTTTGCTGACATGAAGAGGTGTACTTGTTCTGCATGTTTAGGTAGGTGGTTCATGTCAAAGTAACAACCACATGAATGCCAGGGTCTAAGGTTGAACCTTGCCCAGGTTATCACACTGCCTCCACCGACTTGTCTCTTCCCCATATAAGAGCCAACCGTCCTCATGAAAAAAAAGCATGATTCATCAGACCAAGCTGTCTTCTCCTATTGCTCCATGATCTCGTTCTGATGCTCATGTGCCCAGTGTTGGTAGTTCTGATGGTGGCCAGGGCTCAGCATGGGTACTCTGACCGGTGTGCCATGATTCACTATCCAGCCATGATTCACTGTGTGTTCTGACACCTTTCTATAATAACCAGGATGAAATGGCATGGGATCTGACCAGAGGGGCTAGACTTCACCCCCACACACATCAGTGAACCTTGGGCGCCTATACCTTCACTTTCGGGAGGTGGGAATAACTACTGAATACTAGGAACATCCCACAAGACCTGTTATTTTGGAGATGCTCAGATCCCATGCCCATTTTTTTCGCTTCCAACACCTCAACTTCAGGAACTGAGTTTTCAATTCCAATTTCAATTGCATATTCCACCCCTTGACAGGTGCCATTGTATCAAGATGATCAATGTTATTCGCTTCACCTTTCACTGATTTTAAAGTCGTGGCTGATCGGTATATATGGGTATATTCTTGAATTTAATACAAATTCCTGAATGATGGTAGATTATGCTAATTTCTTTCATTTGCAGTTGCAAAGTTATTTGTGATAACACATCTTCTTGTGTTTTATTGCTCAGTTAAATTACAGCTCAAAAGTAGGTGTGGGGCAATCAGATTGCAGGGTAATCAAGAACAGATGAATGCAATTTAGACCAATCTAAAGTATATATTTTGGTACAAGCAAGCTTATTGGCCTTGAGATACTGAAGATCAGCTACAATATGGACAAAAGTATTGGGACACACCTGTTTTCCAGGGTTTGGGCTATGTCCCTTACTTCCAATGGTCAGTATTAATGCTTCAGCATACCAAAATGTTTTGGACAGTGCCATGCTTCCATTTTTGGGGAAGAACCTTTTCTATTCCAGCTTGACTTTTGCCCTGGTGCACAAAGCAAGGTCCATAAAGACATGGTTGGATCAGTTTGTTGTGGAAGAATTTGACTGGCCAGCACAGAGCCCTGACCTCAACCCCATCCAACACCTTTGGGATGAACTGGAATGGAGATTGTGATCCAGGTCTTCTCGTCCAACATCAGGGCCTGACCTCATAAATGCTCTACAGAATGAACAGGCACAAATTGTTACCGAAAAACTCCAGAATCCTGTGAAAAGACTTAGAATAATAATGTTATATTGCAATGTTATAGCTGTTATAACACCCACTCCATATTAAAGTCCATATAATGTAGGTACTTTTTTTGACAATTTTGACAACATGGTTTTAACAATATTTGATTAATAAAAACATCTGACACTGAAAAACTTGTCTATAGTTTTTTATAAAACATAAAAGAACTTTAAAGTGACCACTGCTATAGGCTACAGTAAATTAGCGCTCTCACAGAACCTCAAACAGCTGCTGCTCTGTGATCTCAGTTTAGTTCTCCGTGGTCACTCCACTGCTGTTCCATGTCTAACGCAGTGTGTCATATGATCAGAAGAGGTCGATTACTGAGCAGATGAAAGCAGAACGCGTGTAGAACTTTGGGGCATGAGCAGTTTGAAAACAAGCATGGAAATGTGTGACAGCTTGTGTGTTAAACTCTATATATTGACAACAAACACGGTGTTGATATTCCCTGACATTGTGTAATTTCGTGTCCTGTTTCATTCTCAGTGTGGCATGACAAAAAATGATTTTACAGCTTCAAAGGCTCTCAACTGCTTCCCAGAATATGCTCCCACAGTACGTTAGGAACTTGCTGCTGAGATCAAATCCCACAATCTGCTTCTGATGTAGTGCGCTTTTCTCTCTCTCTCTTCATTTGTTAGTTGCAGATATTTGGGTCTGATTGTATGAAATAATGAACAGTTTCTTTCCTCTCAGTGCCATTGTTTTCCCCGGTAGAATGACATCTATGCCTCAGATCCCCAAATGAGACCTTGACACAACTTCAAGACTTATTTTCCTTTCACTTTGTTCTACAAGCAGTACAGCCAATGCTGCACGTCTTGACTAAAATCAAAGGGCATAAAACATGCTGGACATCTTCATGGACAAATCCTTCACTTCATCGTTGTATTTTATCGGTAGAGTGTTTGAATTCAGTTGTTAAAACAGTTGATTAGTAACATATTGTGTGAAGCTTAACAATGCCAGGTGAGAGAAAAGGATTGTCCAAAGGAATTTTCTTCTTTTGATCCAAGTTCCTCCTTCTTATCTCACTGTAAACTTGTCCTATTCTTATTATAGCTGGCATGAGCCAGAGGAGGGTGGATTCCTTTTCGAGTCTCGGTTTCTCAGTGTTTCTTCCTCATGCTTTCCTTGTATTTTTCTGTTTGAGTCTCAGGTTCTCTGTGTTCCTTCCATATGCTCTTAATGAGCTTTTCATGACACCTTCACACTCACCCTCAGTTTGCTTATTAGTGGTGTGGTGCTCCATTTTCATAATGCTGCTTTAAAAAGTGCCACACAAACAGAATTCAACCTTAATAAATGAAGCAAATTTAGTTTCTGTTTTATTTATCAGTGATTGTTCATGCGTAAGTGCCCTTAAAATGACTTTGTACTCCATTCCCTGCACTGCCTGTGGGTTTGAGTGGAAATTTGGAGAATGAACAGATAAATTATGAAGCCGATTGTTGTAATTTTACATAAACTGCCTCACAGGAATTTATCTACAATGAATGAGTGTAAAACTGTTCATGATAGACACATGAAAGCTGAAAGTTGGTAAAATGCTTCCTCTGCTTGGATTATATAATCAGGAATATATAAACAAGAAAAGTAAAAGTGATGTCTTCTCAAAAGCAACGGATATTATAAGGCAGTTGACGCGCTATGACAGCTTAAAAGATATCAGTTTCACTTTGAGAGCAGCTGTAATAATCTAAAGGCCTTCTGATAAGTTTGTAATTTATTTACAACTCTATCCTGACTTGCTTTCTAAGCTATAGTGCACTCAATGCAAGGCCACAATATTACCCAGTAAATATCACTTCATTACTTCTGTGTTGGACAGACCCACATTTTGTTTTTACTCCAGAAATATCACCCAAGCTGGTACCCCTGGGACTTTGTTTTCTAGGCTGTTATTGGAGAGCGGCCTATTTTTGTCTTCGGTTGGAGGGTCCACATAAAACGCTATTTTGATTTTTACATTACAGACCCTCAGAGGGCACAGGGCCACCAACCAGTGAGCCGTTTTACAAGCTCATGGCTAACCTTCTGAAAAGTCCAGGTGGAGTAAACAAGGGCTAGCGTTTGATCTCACCCAAAAACATCTGCAGCAAGTTTGGACACTGAATGCCAACTTGCGTGAGAGCTAAGAATGTCAGGTTAAGAAGTTATTCATTATTGTTAGCGCTAATATTGAACAGCCAGCCTGCAATAACTTCAGGTGAACTATTTACCTTGGCCCACATCCAAAAAAACCCATGTCCAGGGCCAATGCTATGAGTTATTTCAGTGCCCAGGCCAATTACAAGAACTGAACTCCTTACTACAGGCCATAAAAGCTAGTGTTGCTATTAACAGAGCATGAGTCAACACTGTTAAAGGAGATGCTGGTGCAGTTGGTAAACCATAGACTATATAACTTAATTTCACCTGACAGTCCGCTGACTGTACGTAGTAAACTGCACCATTTAATCACATGAAGTGCTTGTCCACGTAAGATGTGAGAAAGGATGAATGTGAGGCAAACCAGCAGCACTGAATGTGAAACGTACACTTATCAAACCAAATAAAAGAACTAAAATGTGTTAATTAAAGGAACACTCAACCTGATTGGTTTTTGCAAATTTCCCACTTATGGAACTAATAAAGGTTTATCTTATCAATGGGATAGGGTCAATTTGGATAAAAGTGTCTGCTAAATGCCGTAAATGTAAATGTAAATGTAAATGTAAATGACCTCAGAGGGTGACCTAAACTTTCTTTTCTGAAACAAGTAAAAGAACAGAGAACCTGTTTTATGTACCAGGAATACCTACCAATAAGATAATGTTTTACCTCCACATCCCACCATGACCCTAGAAGGAAAATGGCTTGTGATATGTAATGCATGCTGCCTTTGGGTCTAACCACCACATGCTTTTGTTGAGTACATGTAGAAACAGTGTTCCACAGCATGTCTCTGTTACTGCCAGACGTCTTTACTTTATTACAAGGGCAAACCAGAACGCGAGGACTCATTCACAGTTGGACAGCAGTCTGTCCTCTGAAACTGTTCGATGCACCCGACATGTGATAACAATGTGGGTCAAGGTATTCGGTGATTACCTAAGGTGGAGAAGACAAGAAGAATGCTGAAAGACCAACTGTGCAGGAACTGAAGTAAGGCACTTGTCTGGACATGTCTGTGAAGGTAGTGAAACTCATTCAGGGAAGTGTGGGCGACACCAAAGACCTTCCTTTACCAAGAACAGCTGATTCTTAGAAACACACTGGAGATTATTATGAGTATAAAACTCATCGCAGAGACGTAAAGAAACTCAATCTGAGATAATTATGAGACTGTCAACGAACCTGAATAGCTTAAAGTAAAACTGAGAATGGCAAAGAAGCTCCTAATTGGGCCTCTTCACTGTCCCCACTTTCCACTCCACTGCCAGCCAGCCTGGCCGACTAAAGGAAGAGGAGGTAATAGAGTGAATGTCAGGAAGATTTGAGATATGCACGTATTGAAATCTCAACTTTTTAAAAAATGAGATAATCAGCTGAGTAAAGATATCCATGTATTTTCAAATGCTTTCATTGTACAAGTACGTAAAATATGGCCAAATGTTTGGAAACAAACATCTGTATCATTGCTGTAATAAAAGAATGGACGGTTTCTGTTAGTGCATTCTTCATAAGATGTCAGCATTTTCACAATGGATTAAAAAATATATAAACTGTGACTCTATACTCAATTCAGTGCTGTTCTGTATGTCAGATAATACTGGATGGAAATGAACAGTCCTTTAATGAAGCTCAGAGAGATGGAGCCGGGAGACTGACTGTTATAATAAACCAGAGCGACTCAGATCTGTGCCTGCATTTTTCATTGTGTGCCCATGCAGCTCTCAGAACAGTGGTTTATTTTTTTCAAATCATTGTGTACAGTTGCTTCCCCGCCTTTTTTTGCACCTGTAACATGGAATGGTGTAGTCCCAGCCCTGGTCATGCCCCACACCCACACAGAGAGCCAATAAGGCTCAACATTCAAACAACCATATTCAGACATTCTTTTCTCTTTACCAAAACCATGTTTTTTTGCATGTCCTCAGCTACTGTTAATGTCACAAACTCTGAGATGGAAATAAAGGTGTTAAAGAAGAAGTGGGTCTCAGAAACACAAAACTTGCCTCAATAATCTTATTTTAACGTTTGCGTATTTACACAGGTTGAATGACACTCCTTGGTTTGAAAGCAATGCATCATGGGGTATTTTCAAGGTGGATTCCATAGACAAACATCTCTCTTTTAACGGCACAGCATGATATCACCGTACACGCATGACATTCATCAGTTGTAAATTTATTTACGTTGCATGATAGACTAGGCCTCACACAAAACAAGGTGTAGGAATATAATGGAATGGTGAAAAAGTGAAACAAATCTTAAATGTATTGTTGGTTTTTTTATATATATATATATATATATTTAAATATCTGTAGTTCATACTGTTAAAATATAGATTGTAGCAGATGATTATAGGAGGCCAAAGTAATAAATAAATAAATAAATAAATAATAAAACAACAAAATAAATACTATAAAATGCAAAATATCAATGGGTCACACTTTTTTTTTTTTATGATAGAAGAAGGAATTGTTGATTATCAGAGGAATAAAAAAAAGGCCTTTGCACCACAGAGCTAATCACTTGGCAACAAGCTGTTAAGAGGTGTCTTTTTTTTCTCTTTAAAGGATGCATTCTTGGTTCATCTGTCCAGCAAGCTAAATAGACGGTTGAAGATTTATTTTCCAGGATCCGACAACATTTTTCTTTGTTTTTCTGCTAAAATTAAGCACTCGTTCTGCATCTTTTGCCTGACTCCTAAATATATATTTTGAATGTAGCAAAATACTGTACAAGAAAAGAGATACACTATCTGTACATATACACAACGATCTGAATAAGGCAATGCAAAATAAAAGACTTGTTTAACGGACATTAAAAAAATATGCAGCAGTTCAGCTTCAATAGTAAAATGAGCTGCATGAATATCACTTCAGAGTTCTTCCCTCAGTAAAAACTAACACAGTACATATTTAAGATGAGACTATATGTAAATTGAAGCACTCTGAGGCATTTTATTATAGGATAAACTGATCATTCTGGTTCTGGATTCTTTATTTAAGGAGCAGTGAGATATGGCTGCTTGTGATTTGTTTTAGGTTGCAGTAAATTGAGCGAGTGAATCCGTTAAACAAGCATTATTATTTGTATGGCCTAAAAGGAAATAATGCATCACACAAAGGAACACTTTGGAGTTAACGTAACATTCTAAATGGATATTGAAGGACAAACGCTTAAAAAGGATTTGAATGTTAACTAAAAGATTTGTGTAAATTAAAAAAACAAAACAAAAGAAAACAAACAGATTTTAGCATTTACTGTACAATGTGGAGTCCAGATCATAAATTGGTGCTATACTTTCCCCACAATGCATTACTTGTGAAGCCAATGGATGTGTTACTGACAGTGAGCCATATATTCAGTCCTTCATACAGTCTCATGACTGCGATCAGCAAATGATAAGAGTCAAGCATGACTTGATTAGTCGCTTCGTTTTATGTTTTCATTTTTTAATTTTCTCCCTAAAGTGACGATGGAGAAAAATTAGAACCAACAATAACGTTAATATCAATGACAATTTTTCCTTTGTCATAATGTCATTAGATAATATTTATAATAATTAATTCATATGCTGTTATAATATCTGGATATGGTCATTGTTATAACTGCACTATAATATACAACAATTTGGTTAAATATATATGCATTTTATATGAGTAAACTAATATAAATATATCAATACAGTACATTATATGGTAGAGGATGGGTATTTTCGCCCTATAGACTGCACACAATTGGGCTTTTAATTGAAACATGTTATTGGGGCTCCGTGTCAGTGCTGGAGTCCAAAAAAATGTTATGCTGGCTGAATTCATGAATGTATGGCCCACTGTCATAATGCAGTTTCCTAGCTCTCCATGCTGAAATTAAAGGCACCATTGACATTTTTCTCTGCGTTTGAAATACTGTGACCAGTGCTACATAGTGAATGGCACTTTCTTTTATGATGCAAACACATTTCATACACATTTTAATTTATAAAAGACTTTCACTACATCACTAAAATAAAAGTTATAGTTTTTTTTTTTTACTTATTTCCCTCAAATACTTAATTTATAGAAAATAAATGTTTAGTATTGACTCTGTATAGTTTTTTAGTATCTGGTGTAAGTTTTTTTTTTTCTTAATCTTTTTCTAAGCGTTGGTTGGTATGGTCACTTTTACACAGCAATAGGATTTTGGTTGGCCATTACACTGGCTAGTCTGGTCTGCAGGTCGTCTTGTGGGGAGAGGCGGAGTGCGGGGTTAGTCCTGCTGCTGTCCAAGCCTTCCAGGCTAAGTGGCCCCGTGCCTGTGGCCCCAGCGTTCTGTATGCTGAGGAAGGGTGTGTCCTCGCCCACTCGCTCGTCCTCTGTCTCGCTCTCCAGGCTGCTGCCCTCGGAGCTGCCTCTGCTGGCCGGCTCCTGCTCCTGCTCCTGCGGGCCGGCCTGGGCTGCGGACTTTGTTCTTTTAGAGCTGTGGCCGGGGCTGTGAGGCTCAGAGGCCGCTGCAGCAGCGGGTGTGCTGTTACACTCCTGTGTGCTCTCATACTGGTCGTCCTCAGTAATGTGCAGCGGGCTGGGCGGGGGGCTTGGGGAATCCAGGCCATGGTTATAGTGGGCGGAGTTACGGAGCTGCTGGGACCGGCTGGGCTCTTGCTCTGTTTTCTCCCGGAGCCGTGGGGGCATAAGGAACAGCAGCGGGCGCTCTTCCTCGCCCGTAGGGCTGGTCACCATGGAAGGAACGGGGGTTGCTAGGCTGGAGAGAGGCGCCGACACCTCAGAGGGAGGAGAAGAGGGCGTTGTCGGGGAGAGCAGTTTCACAGGCGACAGACGGGTTGGTGTTGTCATGGTCGAAACATACCTAACATAGAGAGACCAGACTGATGTCATTTTTTTGGGAGCGGAGACAAAATGTCTACTTTTAGCATTTACAGCTTGTCTCACTGCTCTCGAGCATCTGAAATCTTTTTTTAAAGGGCCCATATACTACATTTCTGCTTGTTTTATTTTCTTCCCTGACGTCCATTTATAATATTTTGTCATTTTACATACTGTTCAATTTTACATGATCATTTTCCAGCCTTTCTTCCAACTGACTCATTCACAAATGCCCTGCATTACATCTCATTCAGAAAAGAAGCTTGGGCTGAAATGTCCAGAACATTTGCTTGCAGACTGACTTTCTCAGGGATGTCAGGAAAAAAAAACAAAAAAACTTTGGACAGCTTTTTAATGTCTGAAATCTGCAATGACAGATTTGCTTAATAAAAGTCAGGAACAGAACAATGTTTAAACATTTTCACTCCAATAACTGCTACAGACTGTGTGCAATGACTGGCTAATTAATTCAGCATGAATGGGTGGGCTTAACTGCTTTAGCTGAACGGAAAGTCATACAGAAATATGGTAAGGACATCCTAACCATAAACTGAAAATGTGCTTTTTTTGCAGCTTTAATACCTTAATACTGATTTGAAACCTTAATATTACATAGTATATCCAATGGATTTTAAAGATTTTTTTTGGTGAGGTATGATATGGGCCCTTTAAAAAATCATCAGTGTTAAATGATTATCACCATCATAGTATTTGCAGTAGTGACTGTACCTTTCACTGTATGGAGAGTCTTTGTAGGAATCCACTGTTTCTCTTGAGTTCTTTAGGTAGGCACCTAATTCTCGAGGTCCACCTATGCCGTTCAGGCGCCCACGCGGAGTAGGAGTGCCATTCTGACTGTTCTGCGCCGATAACATTACCAGGGCAGCACGACTGTCCGACACAACGCTGTCTGTCTTTCCATTACTCCAACTGTGACACCACATAAGAGCACAACATTCAGAGGCACGGCCAAGTACACACTCATAAAACAGGGGTGGCAGAATTACAATAATAGGATCATTTTATGTGCTACTAATTCTGAATATGAGTAGCTAAGAATTAATATGTTTATTTTGTAGTTCAGAACAGGTTAAACAATCATGCTGATGTTTACACTGGCTCATATGACTCAGGCCGATTACGCAACACTGTTTATCTCCTCTAATCGCTCATTCATGTGCTCATTTTCTACCTCCTTGAAGCCAAACAGTTCATTCTTTATGTACTACACAGTCACAATGCTTTCCTTCTAAAAATGCTTTTGTGAAAATTCAATATTTGAAGCATCAGAGGCACCATATTAAGAAAAGGCCCACAACCATAAAGTGGGAGCTGCCAAGCTCATCATTCTGCATTTGTCAAGCATCATTATCAGTGAAGCGAGCAGATGTAGCCAAGCGGCTAATGTAAACAGTCTCTGATGATGCTGTTGGTAAGGGAAAGATGAGTGGGATGACAGCAAGAAAGCCACTTTAATCCCAGTAGTGATGCATTCGGACAACTCAGACTCATTGTGAAACAAGAAAGGAGAGTTTTATATCATTTGACCATGTTAAAGCAGTAGCATTAAGCCACGCTGCACAGTGCTCGCGCACTGACCCTGAGTGGGCAGTTCTGAGAATGCAGCATAAATGAGAGAGATGCTTTACCACTGGCTGGAGGTGTGTGTGACTGCAGTGGACGGCTGAGTGGTCGATGTGTATTGGCTTGTAGAAAACGACGTTTCTGTTTCCTTCTCAATCACATGTTGATTGGAGACGGCATTCTTCAACGCATACTGCTGAAATCAGAAGAGCATGAACATTGTACCATCAGGAAACTTGCTGGAACACATTTTAAGAGTTTTATGTTCACTTGCTCTTGAGTATCATTTCAAGAGCCTCTCAAAGACATGTTAAAGGTCCCATGACATGAAAATGTCACTTTATGAGATTTTTTAACATTAATACGAGTTCCCCTGGCCTGCCTATGGTTCTGCAGTGGCTAGAAATGGCGATAAGTGTAAAGAGTGCCTTGATCGTTCTGCTCCGCCGTTGAGAGAACGACAGCTCAGATGGCCTGATCTGGAATTTTCCCCGTATGTCGTCATACAGGGAAAGGTTACCGCCCCTTTCTCATGCTTTGCCTGCTTTGCCCGCCACAGAATTTCGCCCCCCCTCCCCTAAAAAATTAGCTCCATCGACTGTCAATGTGATCGTGTGAGAGACCGCTTTTTCCTGTAGAGACATCATGGCTTGCAAACGAGTGAAGCATTGCAGTTGCTCGGTGCTTAGATGTACGATAAGCACAAATGTTCGGACACAATACAAAGCTGGTCTTGCTGAATGGCTGAAAATTAAGTCTGGATCAGTAACAACTCTCCTCGGCTCAGCTACAAACCTCGGACAAGTAAGTCAAATTAACGCTATATAATTTTGTTGCTTTGCTGTATGGTTACCTAGCTTTTTAGCCTTAGAATGTGTCTGTAACATTAGCTCTGCAGCTAACAGCTAACAGCCCAGTTAGCAGGCTACTGTCTCAAATGTAAAGGTAGATAGCATCAGGTATGTGTGTGAATGGTGTGTGAATACACACAGTAACTCGAGTGTTGTACTTCTTTCTTATTTGGATAATTGTGCTGCTATTAGTGTTATGGCGTGCGCGATATCTGCCTTTCCCCTCATTGAAATAACTCTGAGTGAGCACCTCTGCAAACCAGGGTGATCAGATGAGAATGGGTAAGATTTGAGGAGTCTTACAGCAACAGGGCTATAGGCCCTGACCTATAGGCACTGATCTCAACTGCTTGCTATCGAGGAAATATCCCGAATCTCACTACAGAGGAGTACAACTGCCAGCTAGCTGGCCCATTTTCTTGTAGGTAGAGTAGTGAGATCAATAACTTTGGAGATTAACCATTAATATGAGTTCATATTCTTCCTTGAGCTCCAACACTCTTAATCCAAGACGTTCGACGGTAATAGGAGTGCAACAATTGCCTCTGCTATAGCGGTCAATGTTTTTTTTTCCCCTCAAAAAGATCTAATCCATAAATTCCATAACTGATTTGAATGAAAAGTGATACTTAGAAACAAACAGATTTCGTGTTTTTATGCTGTCTGTTTCACTAAAACCAATAAAGCATTAAAATGAACAATTTTAATTAAAACACTTCACTTAATAAAGCCTTCTAAAAGTACCATTTTAATTACGCAAATTGCTCTTACACTCTACCTCAGGGGAAAAAATAAACAGTGACTTGCACAAAAGTGCATTTCATCCAATACCTGATCCAGTAGTTGCTAATTTTCAGTACAACACTGAACCTCATCAGTCTCTATGCATCACTTTTAACTGATTTTTGGTCAGACCACAAGAACGCAGCATGTCTCTGACACAGATTATGTAATCCAAAAACATTTTAGTGTTAAACATTCAAGCACGCTGTTGCAGGTTGTGTTAAAGGTCAAATGTGACTGGACACAGATTTGTTCTGACAGTATGTTGGGGAAATCTGATTACTTTAGTTCTTTTTTATTCTGCTTGCATAATTAGGATGCTTAATTAGGAGACTTTTCATCTTACATAAAATGGTTGCATGAATAATGTGCCTCAAGAAACGAACTTTGTTTTGGGGCAGAATATAGTTTTGCTTGTTATCGAGACTTAATTTTATCCCAAGTAATAGACTGATCTCACAGAGCAGAGAAAAGGCGCTCTGAGAGCTGTGCTGAGTAGATTAAAGTGATCCTCTGCCTTCCACTAATCAGCAGTCACTTACATTAACTGAGTGCAGTCACTTACATTAACGAGTTGCAGATTTTCTGGCGGCGGGTGGGAGTTTTGGGGGTGCAGTGGGCCGTTGGCCATGCCAGCCATGGCGTTGCGCTCTCGTAAACTCTGCCTCAAGCGGTCATACAGTTTTTTCCTCTGCTTCCTGGATGAACAAACAAATAGCTCTGTTTAAAACCCTGCTCTCCCATTTGTCTCACATCTCGTTTTTTAGTTTTATAACATTGAAACAGTTCTAATATGAAAGGAAGGACAAAAATAATTACTTTGTTTTGCAGTAGGCCACCACACACATGATGCCAACGACTAGGAGAGCAATGCAGATGCCTGTTATTGTTAATACGCGTTTCTGATACAGCTCCTCAGCTTCTGGAAAAGAGGATAGAATGTTTTTATTTTTTTACTCCAAGACAACCCTTTCATGGCATCAAAATGTCCCATTCAAGCTTGACCATTTGTGCAAATGATCTGAGGTAATATTGGATTGTTAACCATATTTGCACAAATCTCCAAAATTGAATAAGACCATTTACAGCATATTTCCAGGCAAAAGAGTTTTTAAATGGTGGGTTTTCTCTGTTACTGGGGAAACAAAGATACATCTGGATGCATATTGATCTCAGGATGCAGTTTTGCTGAGCAGGGAGGGAACACAAGGCAGTGTTAATTCAAGGTAGATTTCGATATCATGTCATCACAAACGACTCTAAATGCATCTGCTGCAATGCATTCGTACCAGTCCATGAGTTGCACTACAGGGGACGTCTTTAACATACTAGTTATGCATGCATTTAGGTTATTTCATTACTCGGTTAAGATTAGGACATTAGGGGACTGTATTCAACTGGACCTCTAATATGTGAAATACTTCAGCATCTGCAAAACCACAAGTACTGTAGTGAGGGTTTTCAGAATTTACTGGCCAAATTGGTTTGGCTAGCAGATGCTCCAGTACTGCACATACCTGAGGCTTAAGCAAATGCCTGTAAGAGCAGCAGCACTTGGTCACAGGGCCTTTTACTAGATCAAGCAGCACATGCCAACAGTATGTGCTGGAATATTCTTGTCTTTGACCGGTGTCTGTAGTAATTGACAGCTATTTTTATTATGCAGGGAAAATATTAGATGTCCTGTGAGCAAACACTGCTGCCACACCGTTCTTATTCTGGTAAAAATAATTTAATTCAGTTTAGGGCTGTCACTATCAGTTATATTAATAAGTAATCTGCTGATTATTTTGGTGATTGAGCAAGTTTATAATAAAGATCAGACAATGAAAAGTGACCAAAAATGACATTGTGCATAGCATTTTAGAGATTCCCAAAAACTTGAATGGAAAAAAAGATGAACTAGGAATCTTTTAAAAAGACTTCAGTTAGATCAAATATCAAAGACAAAATTGAAGCTTTATTTTTTCAAGTAATCGTGACAGCCCTAGTTTAGTTAAAAGATGGTAGGCATCCTCTCAAACAGGCACGCAACACAACTGCCAATACGATGTAGAGAAAAACATAAAATACATTGAGTAGGGGAGGAAGGAACTGATGGAAGACAAAAAAGGGAAGAAACCAAGAAATAACTGGGAGATAAGCCAGAACTGGTGAACTGATGCGAGAAATGAGGAGGGGAGAAAAGCAAAGGACAGAAGGTGATCAGGATATCTGGCGCAGCATGCTGAGGGATAAAGGGATGCAGAGGAGGAGAGCAAAGCAAAGACTGAAGGGATCTGCACATACAGCATAACTGCTGAACAGTCTGACTAATACTGGTGGGCCAGTGTGCAGGTCTCAGTGTGTGTGTGTCTGTGTGTGTGTGTATGTGTGTGTGTGTGTGTGTGTGTATGTGTGTGTGTATGTGTGTGTGTGTGTGTGTGTG
>JBBJLS010000036.1:4554489-4569485 GCA_037577275.1 Bryconaethiops microstoma
GTATTATTAGATTTCTGACTCACGTATGATGTTTCCAGTTGATTTTTTTCTAGCTTTTAATAAATAGACTGCAATGTAAGAATGGGACACGTAACAGAAATGGACCTCCAGCGGTCTTTCAGTGGACACTAGCTCATAAAACCCGAAAGAAACTAAACTGTTGCCCAGGTGGGGCTGGGGGAGAGCTCACTCATTTTAGACACCATCTGGTTCCGAGTCCTGCAATGTAACACCCAGTGAAATAGTCACTTAAAAAGTAATCAAACTTTCTATGAAAGCCTCTGAAAATGAGAAAGAAAGACAACTGAGACATTCAGACTGAATATTTCTATCCTCTCCCTGTCTACTCAGGCTAATAATCCAATGTAACACAAATTAGGTTAAATAAGGCTAAACATGCAAGGAGTAGGCATGATAACAGATGCACAACAGAACCCCAAAACAGCACAGAAAACTCTCTGATCTGCCTACAAGGAAAACAAAACGAAGCAATAGGAAGTAGCGCTGATTGAGCATGCTCCAATCCAAGCACAGACAGGAAAAGGAAATAGACGTACTGTAGAAGCTGGGCGTTACGTAGGTTTGGCAGCGATCACCAGTAAAGTCATTTGGGCACCTGAGAGGGAAACAAAAAAGTCATAGAGAGAAGAGAGAAGAGAGAGAGGAAGTGAGTTGATACCCATAAGTTCTCCCCGTGCCCACGAGCATCTCTGGTGTTGTCTGCAAAACGTCTCACAAACATTAAACATGTTTGTTAAATCACACTCCTCCCAGCTAGAACCCAAACCACAGTCCCAGAGTAACAACTAGATGGGGCGAGATTAATTTCCAAGCAATTGGATTCAATTCCAGGCAGGTGGACCCTCTTACCCTCCCTAAAAAACCCCCAAAACACTCAACTGAAAGGATTAAACAAATTAGAATGCAGTGTCATCACCATGCGGACAAAATTGTGCAATCATCAACTGTTCCGAATCTCCGGTGACAGCATCCCGGCTTTAGAGAGCTGTAATGTTCGCTTCAATTTAGCACTAGCAGCGATTAGTGGCTTGGAGAGCCTTGTGCCACACACATTCCCACACCTGTCCACATCTAATGGGTCGGGGGGGGGGGGCAGATGGATAAGCCTGGTGGGTTTGGACCTATGGAGACTGTGATTAGGGAAACGAGCAGGGAAAGAGAGAGAGAGAGGGAAAGCAGAAAAAACACCAGCTATGCAGCATGCGCTTGGGGGAGGTTCAGTGACTGCACATACGTTTTTGGTCTATGACTCTCACAGGCTCTGTGCTTTGACAGCGGTCCCCTGAGAATCCTGGGGGGCACCTGGGGAAGGGGGAGGGGGGGTAGAGGGATGAGCACAAGACATATACGTCCACTGAACACACATCACAACACAAACACATTTAACAGGACAACAAGGCAAGACAACAAAGACGTGCACAGATTATAACAGATTTTCCACCGGAAAGTTTTATTGTTACAACTAATAGCCTGCCCTTCCTTTAATATTGGCAACAACTGAAGTATCTATACTACTTTCCTAAAAGGGGCTCGTTGCCAAGGGGTTCTTAGGAGCAATGGTACAGAAGACTTACTTTTGGAAGACGCCTAAACAACATTTCAAAGGATGCTTTTTATTTTAAAAAAATAGGAACCTAGTTTTTAAGGAAGTATTTTTTAATGTTAATGGAAACTCCATGAACAAGTCAATCTTTATAATAAGAATGTTATTCTGCCTGGTTTGCAATGCAACAGAAATCACTACTGTACTAGCTTTGTTTTTAGAATAGTCTCTATACAGGTTTTTTTAAGGATTCAGCCAGGCTTACTGCTGGACTTCCTTTGTGCCTTTTTAGGCCTCAACTGACCACTGGCTCGATTTGGCATGCACTGGCCTTGCTTGTTCGGCTATTATGTTACCGTGTTTATAAGAGGGTCATTTTTGGCCATGGTCTGAAAGCCCAAGAACAGGACATGCCTGATTTTGAGGGAATGATTGCAGTTCCAGGTCTGTGGTCCTCTTTTAAGTTTCAGCGGGCATTAAAGAAGAAAGTTCGGGGCCAAGAGCGCCTTGTTCTGATCCAGAGCTTTCAGGAGGCCATCTGCTCTCTGATGACAGAGGAAGGGGGCTTTCTAAGCTCAGATGAAGTGGATCTAGTGGTGTGACAGGCATGGCCTCCGAGCCTTTACAGCTGTGGAACTTACAGGATTATAACAGCTGGAAAAGCTGAGTTTCTCCACACAGAGAGTGAGGAAAAAAAAAGAGAGACAAGAGAGAAAACTGTTGTTGAGAGCTGAGAGAGAGCGTTTAGATTTGAATGACTAGCATTAAAAAATGAAAGTGACATGAGACCTCTTGAACTTTCTTATGAAAATACTTCAAGACGTTGTGCGATGACACAATCGCAGGCACACAAAAGTGGTTCGCTGTCAGGGTAAGAGGAGTGCGCCTTTCTCTACACATCCTGTGTGTCAGGGTTCATCTCCTGACACGTCTGTTTTAGACTATTGAGCTCTCTCTCTCTCTCTCTCTCTGATCCCTGGAGAACCAGTCAGCCTGCCTGCTGCTTCTGCACAATACAGACATACAGGGAGAGAGAAACTGAGATGAAGAGAGAGAGCAATATGGGTGGGCAATGCTGCAAAACATATTCAGTTTAAAACAGGCTACTTGGGCTAAGCCCTCCTTCTCTTCTTAAAAATAAGGCATGAAAATAAGGTTTAATCTTGTTTGACTTGCTAAAAATGACTAGAAGCAGATTTGTCAGATTGTTGTAGTTCTACAAGCACCACTACCAACAGGTTTTAAGAAAAATAAGAACTGGTTACAGAAGGGCTAATACACCTCTAGTTAAAGATTAGATTCACATAGTCTATGATTCCATGTCAAATGTTACAAATTCATTTTTTATTTGGGCTATTTGGGCCTTCTTACAGTCTGCGGTCAGTACTGGTAGCAGTCCTGTCCAATACTACACCACTATATATATATATATAGATATATATATATATATATACATATACATACAGTATTCTTTGTACATTTTATAATACTTTCAGCTCTTTAGTATTCTAAAGCAATTACTAACACCTGTGATAGAAAAGCACATTGTGACAATCACACAACATGTTGCCCACCCCAAGAGACAGATGTGAAGGACAGGGACAGGCACGCTTCTTCTGTCACTGGCTGCACCCTGCAGTGCTTGCGGAGCTGAAGAGCAGACAGCAGCAGTGTTTTTCTGCTTAGTCACTGAAGTATTTAAGATGAAACTCAATCTTTCGGTGATTGCTAAAAGTCCCTCTTATGTATTGGATGGCCCTGAGCCAAAGTGTCTCCTTGGCAATGTCAATAGAGGTGCTGTACAGGGCTGCAGACGTCAGAACTTTTCCTTAATGATGTTAATGGCTCCATGCTTCTGCAAATTACTGATAAAGCAAAACGTGTGAAAGGCTGAGGAGTCAGCACACACATTCTAGCTCCATGTATAAGACATTCAACATGATGGACGGTGGAAACCAGAAGAACGGAGGAATAAAGTGACTAATTCAATTCCAGTGTGCACCAAATTTGTGAGCATGGTGATACAGCAGACAGAGTTAGGTGCAGCAGAGACTGATATCCACTGCTAATGAAAGGATGCTCAACCTGTTCATCAGCCTACATTGTTTACTCACTCACACACTTTCATTTTACTGCAGTGCTTTGACTTTTTACTGCAGTGCTTTGCCTTTTTGGATTGTCTCATGTCTGCACTCCCAAACACAGCATGCTACATTTCCACCGCTGTGATCTTTTCTACAGCTTAGCAGGGTGCTTTTGTTCAAGGGCTGTTTTGTTTAAAATAAAGGAAAGAGAAACAAAAAAAGCAGAGCAACAGCTGGGCTCTGAGAACTCCACTTCTGAGTTATTTGCCCATGCAGACAATGCCTTCGCTCCTACTGGATTTTACAATTCCCCACGGCTTAAGATGAGAGGATCCAAAACTTCAGCTTTGAAAGAGCTCAATGACGTTAGGTTTCACAAAAGAGTCGTCATTGGAATTACAGATGATGGTAATATAAATATGTATCATGCCAGGCTAAACTGACTCTAAAATAAGTGAGCAAAAACACTATATAAGGCAAAGTTATGAAAGATATTCCTTCATAACTTTTTCTGCAGCAACCATTAAACTAACATGGGAGTTATAGGATTTTAACCGAGGAACTATGTTGTGCATCCACGTGCAGGCTTTTAGGGTTGAACAGGTTCATTTGCAACGTCCTACCTGCAGAGGTGTTTGATGCTGTTGGGTGTAACTTCCAGATAAAAGCACTCTCCTCCGTTGACACAGTAGTTCTTCTGCTTTTCACCGCAAGGGGTCACATGGCTGGACGTTTTGGCCGAGGGAGTGGTGCTGGTGGCAGCTGAGGGCAGAAACAGGGCAAATTAGCACAGGAAGAATTTGGATCAATTTGAATTTGTTTGCATTTTTTAAAGATGTCACAACACAGCTTATAGACCCCTTTTGAAGAAAACTTTACATATTTACACTGACCATTACATTTAGTACTGGGGTAAGCTGAAGCCTCCAGCTATTGGACTACGGAAAATGAAGGCAGATGTTGTCCTTCGCACATCTACACCCGACCTGCTGTCTGCCCTGCACACACAGTGCAGAACTGATACCCACATTGTGTTAGATCCCATCGTCCTTCATTGTTGCGAAATACTAGAGGAATATTAGAGAAATATGAGCTAGCACACGCTGCACTGACAAGGCATTTTGGTTTATTGATGCAGTCTAAATCAATGCATGCTGCTCACCTTGAATCCCAAATACCCCTGCCTGGAATGATGCATTAGCTATTTATGCTAAGTTGAGAAGCTAGTAACTGAAACAAAGAAGCACTTAAAGGCTGCACAGCTGCAGCGATGCCAAACGTTGTACACCGTTCACATAAACCGCAATAAAATCTGACGCTCTCATAACAGTAGGACTAATCAGCAAGCATTAGATCAAACTTGCCTTTGATTTTTCCAGAATGTGACCTCAAAAGACTCACTTTCCACAAATTAGAAATAAAAGCCTTTAAGACATGATTAAAAAACTTAACCACATTAGACAAGTTCATACCACGTCGTAGCTTAACAATTTGACACTAAAGTTCGGCAGACTGACTCCACTTGAAACTCAAGTGCACCAAGACCTATTCAAAGCCAAGTGAAAGAAATCAGTGAAGCACTACCTGTGACATTTCGGTTATGTCTGGACATGTGGAGCCGCATGTCTTCTCCGCTGCCCACTGTCTGTGCGGTCAGGATCAAAAGCCCGGCCCACTCCGCCTTCTTCACTGCAACCTGCTACCCGCCTTCCTCACTGCTATAAGTGCAAACTCAATGCTCATCAACATTTTAAACAAGCCCTTTCTGCCTCTGGCTCTCTACCTCACTCCACACGTCACACCTGGCACAGGCACACTCAGACGCCGCCAATGCAGCTGTAAGCAGAGACGTCACAGCGAACATCCCAGGGAAATGAGTTTGCATCTCAGCCATTAAAAAAGGACAAATATTTATGCGCGGCAGTGCTGGACGTCTGGCCTTCAACGAACAAGCCCACTTCCTGTCATTCTACACACTCACATAGATGTTCTTTCTCAAAGCGGACGTGATTAGGGACTAGAAAATGACACGGTGCAGCCGTGAGCAGATGCTGAATCCACCCACTTGATCATCAGCTGTGTGACTCTACATAGCAATTGACCGATTAAGCACTGGTTTTAAGATGAGACTAATTCCAGCAGGATCTGAGAGCGTGAACATTGATGCCTATCAGTAGCGGTCCCTCACATCATGTTCCCTCTGAGCCTAGCCTACCTCATCTGACGGCCCCTGGCCTTACCGTTCATTTCCCAGTCATGACGTGCATTTGCTGAAGGTGAATCATCTAGGTTGCGAATGTCGTAGAGGTGGGTGATATGATATAATTATCATGGCAAATCACAAATTGTGAGTATTATGAGTAGGAATAGGTAATATGGAAAAAATATATAATATCACAATATATCAATAATTTTTCACATGCTTTAATTTTTTATGACATCTGACAAGCATGCAGTGTCACATTTTTAAAAGACTATTAAAAAACTATGAATACAGATTTTTAATCAACGTTTAACTGCCCCAAATCAGACTGAACTAGACTAATTAGTAAGTCAGTGTTCTTTAAAACATCCACAATATGCTCACAAAAGCATACTGAAACATTTTGTAGCATAATTTGTGACGATAATGTGTCATATTGGTTGGTTTTAATTGCGAATGCTTACAGAATGTTGGTCACTTTTGTCCATAAACTTAAAACTATATGTTTGGAACCAAGTATCACTTTGGTATATTTTGGCCTCACTGCACAACCCTAGAACATCACCTCAGTTTGTGCGGATGCCTGTATAGTGCAGTGCCGTGTTTCCTTTCTGAGAGACAATCAGTTTAGCTTGGAAATTGTGGCCCAAATGCTGCAGTGAAATCATAGGTCACAGACCCCATCAGGTAACTGCTGAGGTGGTAGAGACAAGCTCCTTTGGTCAAATTCAATCTCTGTGGTACATAACGCTGTTTTTCTAGACAACCAACATTTGGTTGAATAATTGACAGTGCAACAGATTGCTTTTGTCTCCATAACCTAATTATTGTCTTTCGCTCCCATTAAACCTACTGGATCAGAGATCAGAGGCTGTCACGGATCATCAGTCAGGGCCCAACAGCTTTCTATGGCTCCAGAAAAAAGACTCAAAATAGATTAGCACATGGCCAAATCACAACAGCAACACATAAAAGGGGAGGTACTGGGTGGAGTGACAAGCAATTCAGTTAAAGCAAAAAAGTCTAAAACAAAAACTATTCAGTTCATGCGACGCTTTTTGCAACTCGTCTCTCAACTCCCAGACACTTAAACAAAGTCAAACTGTCACCATAACAGCAGGGAACGTGGAGTCTTTTCAAGGTGGGGAACAGAGCATCCGAACCATTCAGCTCACGTATGAATGTGCTTCAATGCGGTCAAAGCACAGCCACCTCCCCTGAAGATGCCACTGCTACTTATGAGTGATGGCTCAAAAGGAGAAAGGTGAAAAATCAAATTCCTAGGCTTAACCTTCATTTTCTTCACCCAGTTCCCTGGAAATGTTGTCATTCTGAGCCTGAGCATGGCCAATAAGGCATAATATAAAGAAAATGTCACCTGGGTAAGTGCATTAGATATGATTTTCTTGCAGAAACACTTCAAGCATTGCTTAATCAACCTAGATGATTTAATTTAAAGATTAGAAGAGAAGTGTGTGGGAGGTCAGTCCAGGCTAAATTTGAGGTAAGTTTTGGGTTTCAATGCAGCGGAGCTGAGCTCCACTGTTTTTTTTTTGGACTGTAGATGGAGGCTGCTGGCTGGCTCGATCGATTTGGGTCCATTTCATTTTTTTGCTGGTGGAAAGAAACCCAAGAGCAGACAGCGCATGATGGTGCAGTGCCAACAGTCTCTGGCTTCCTCCTCCTCCTCCTCCTCCTCCTCCTCCTCCTCCTCCACCAGCTCTCCTGCATTTGCTAGGCCAGCATTTTCCTGCGGCATTCTGCTTGTGCAAACGCAGCCCGGCCCGAGAGCACTCAAGGGCAAAGCCAGCACTGCAGCAAACGACTGAATACCAGACCCGTTCCACCGGGACAGAAATCCATCACTGAACAGCCAGACTATGTTCGGCCTAACGGGGCCAAGACTAGGAAGCGTATTCACTCCAAGCCATCATGAGACTGGGTCTAGGCAACACATTAACTCAAGACTAGTGAGAAAGACAACTTTACGTCACTTACGTGTGTGTGCATAACAGAAAATACAAGCTATTTAAAAACAAAAAAGCATTTCTTTATTTCTAGATAGAAGTACCTACTGTCATGGCCAAAATTATCGGAACCCCTGGAATTTTTCCAGAAGATGCACAATTTGTCCCAGAAGACTATTGCAATTACAAATGTTTCAGTACGCACATGTTTATTTCCTTTATGTGCATTGGAAAAACACGAAAAAGGTGAGAAAAAAGCCAAATTTGACATCCTTTTTAAAAAAAAGGGGCCGGACAAAATTATTGGCCCCCGTAACTTAATATTTGGTTGCACACCCTTTGGAAAAAAAGAACTGAAACCAATCGCTTCCTATAACCATCAACAAGCTTTTTACACCTCTCAACTGGAATTTTCGACCACTCTCTTTTTTGCAAACTGCTCAACGTCCCTCAGCTCTACCTTGGTCCCAAATAGCTCTACCTTGGTCTCATCTGTCCACAAGACGTTCTCCCAGAAGGATTTTGGCTTCCTCAAGTACATTTTGGCAAACTCCAGTCTGGCTTTTTTTTATGTTTCTTTGTCAGCAGTGGGGTCCTCCTGGGTCTCCTGCCATAGCGTTTCATTTCGTTCAGGTGTATGTCGAAACACGCCCTAGCCTAAGTCACTTACTGATCCCAATACAGTTGTAAAATCATAAATACACAACTGAAAATTTCTTCATTCATACTCAATGTTACTGCGTATTCTTCCACCGCACGCAACCAAACTAGTTCGCCCACGTAGTCTGTAAGTACGAGGCTAATGGTGTAAGTCGAGTGGGAGTGGGAGTGAGCTTTGTAAACTCGAAACGTCATATATCGAGACTGTTGTAACTGGAGCACACCCTGTGTATCTAAATGTGTGTGTGTATGTGTGTACGTTTCACTTTGTTCAGATGTCGATGGATAGTTCGAGCTGACACTGTTGCAGCCGGACTATTCAGCGTTGCTGTCTTTTATCAAATTTTCACTTCCGTCCACGTCCAGGGAGATTAGCTACAGAGCCATGTGTTGTAAACTTCTTGATTATGTTGCGAACAGTTGACAAAGGAACATGAAAATCTCTGAAGATGGACTTGTAGCCTTGAGATTGTTGATATTTTTCCACAATTTTTTTTTTCTTAACTTCTCAGACAATTCTCTGCTCTTCTTTCTGTTCTCCATGATAAGTGTGGCACACACAGTCACACAACAGAAAGGTTGTGTCAACTTTTCTCTATTTTAACTGGCTTCAGGTGTGATTGCTATAATGCCAGCACCTGTTTCTTGGCTCATGTGAGTTTAAACGAGCATCATATGCTTGAAATAAGATGATTTACCCACAATTTCGAAAAGGTGTCTGGCCCATTTTTTGAGTTTTGTGTGAAATTATGTAAAATGTGTCTTTTTTCTCTGCTTTTACTCCCTCATCCTCATACCTCCTTACTGCTTCCCTGAAATCATTCAATTATATTAAAGCTGGTATAAGATCATTAAGATCTTTGTCTCATCATATTAACATATCTCAGTTCTAAAACTGTACTAACGCCGACAGATCGCCTGCTGTACTGAACACTGACTGTATTTCACCCACTGTACTGAACACTGAATATATTTCACCTGCTGTACTGAACACTGACTATATTTCACCCGCTGTACTGAACACTGACTACATTTCACCCACCGTACTGAACACTGAATATATTTTATCTGCTGTACTGAACACTGACTATATTTCACCCGCTGTACTGAACACTGACTATATTTCACCCGCTGTACTGAACACTGACTATATTTCACCTGATGTCCTGAATGGGCTTTGCTCCTATTTGTGCTTAAAACTATGTTCCAACCCTTTGGATCTGAAATAATCCACTGCCAAATGAATTATTTTGTTGTTGAAAGCTGAATGTAAGATTTTACTGGGGCACAGCACAGCGCATGTGCCTCAGTGAAAGGGGTCTAATGATGATGCCCATACACAGAGGACCCCTGGTATATATAAATGTGTGTGTGTGTATGTGTATATATATGTAAATGTGTGTATATATGTGCACGTGTACATATGTGTTCATGTATGTGTGTGCAGATCAGGAAGTATAGTAGTGGAGTACAATGTTGAACTGGACTCGGGTAACAGCGTCAGTGGCTTGGGGGCCATGAACTCAGCAGTGCTGACAAACTTGCAGGCGAATGGTTTTTCTGTCTCAACAGTCGCTCAAACTGGTAAAATCCCAATATATCAGATGGGAGGCAGAGCTGCGGTTTTAGTGTGAATATTTATGTCTCACATTAGTCTCCTCACTGCATATAACTTCATCATCTTCCTGTTGCTGACAGAGAGGAAATCCCTGAGGCAGAATTCCATGGTGTTCCCTCTGCAGGACATGACTCTCACATGTTCTCCTAGTGGCTCTGACTGGACAAACATTCAGTGGAAGGCAAATGGAAAAGTGTTATCACAGAGTGACCACTATGTGTTTTCATTCAGTTCACTGATGCTCACAGTGAAGAGCTCCACCGTCGCTGATAACGGTGAGCTCCAACTATTCATTTAATCTGGGTAGATATATTATGTACTGGATATAGGTATATTATATATAGTCTTCACCGCCCTCATTTCTTCATATTTTGCTTTGAATCACTTTGTTGGTGCAAAATTACTGTTTGGCATATTGAGTAGATTAAATGAAAGAAATGGGAACAAATGTTTTATTGCAACATGCTGCAAAGTCCCTAAAGATACAAGGTGTCTAGATAAAGGAGTTCCAACCACTCAGCATTCAGTACCCCTAGTCTACTGATCACCGCCTGATCATCTGGAATCATCTGGATCTGTTTCTTCACTGGTTCAGGCCTTAAGTTTTATGTGCTTTGTTATGCTTGAATGATTCATACATAGGTCACTGTGAGGCTTAACTGTTCAGTTTCATGGACTGGACTGAAAATGAGAGTCACTAATAGTCCTTCAGTACGCCTGTATTTTCAAGAAAGAAAGTCAGGATCTTTGGAAGAATATATAAAGGGGGATATCAAGAATTTTGCACAGTATTGTACATAATAGGCATTTGTTTTATTCTTTTATTTCAGTTTTAACTTTAGCAAGGCAGACAGTAAAGTGACATTAAATCATGCTGTATCATAGGAGTGCCGTGGATCAGATTTTAATGTGAAACACAGGAAAACAGCAAACAAACAGGGCAAGAAACAGGGATGGAGCACCGACTTGTGCAGCAAGGGGTAACAAGACAGACAGACAGCAGCACTTACAGTAAAACATACTGTAATCAGACAAGCACAGGATACATGCAATGACTACGTTGGCGAGGTCATCTCAGGATCAGGGCTGGACGCACACACAAAACCACAGAAGACACCAGGGGTTGTCCACACACTCATGATGAGAGAAGCCTGCACACTGTATACACACACCACAGGATAGTAGGCAGAGTAGACACCTACAGCAGGAAAAGGCAAACCCAGCATGAACCAAACACACAAGGCCCTAAAGAGCTTAGCAGACTTACACAACACAGGGAACCGAGACACACAAGCCAGGCATAACTGGAACAGAAACCAGAACTAGGAAGAAAACAAACAGCTAAACACAACCACAACACTGGGACGGGGGCAAGAGGTAATCATGAGGATAATCATAATGGTGAATAGATGCCAGCCTAATGCTAAAGGTGGCTTAAATAAAGACAGAAATGAGCAGGTAATATGGAAGTAATAGGACAAACTGAAGTGAGGTGTAAAGAAGGGAGGACACTCAGGATGTCAAAGTAAAAGTCCCATGACTACAGCAAAATAAGGTAGAGTGTTACATGTTGAACGTGCTAAAGGTTAATGTGGAGGAAATCAAAACAAAGAGAAAGAACTTCTGCTCTGCTGCTGTGTTTAATGTGGTGTTATAAATTATATAATTAATGACATAATATACACTGTTATATTGCCCCCCTTTAGGTCGTTATGAGTGTTCGTACAGCACAAGCATTGGTCTTCACATCCAGTGGGATGATATTAATGATATTGAGCCTTTCCCCAATATTCAAATGAATCCCAACAGGAAGTATCCGTGTAACGAATCCACTCTCATTTCCCTCTCCTGCTGTGTGTACATGGATTATGATGTGCAGCTGGAAAAAGATGACCAAGTTCTGTCTTTCAGTGAGTTCAAACACATTCATCTTCTGCCTGGTCCTTTCATAGCAGTGCTGAAATAAAACTAGTTTATTATTTGGTTTGGAGCTGAGATCTTTTCCTGTTCCTACAGCTCAGGGTTCCACACCGACGGCCTTGCAGCAGAAATGCATCCAGCTCCAATACTCAGTGAAGGGCAGCTGTGGGTCAAAGCTGAACTTTGCTTGCAGCCTTCAGAATGTAGCTTTAAGCACTTTCTCCTACAGCCGCTCCAATATACAGATCCAGATCGCTGCACAGGAAAATCCATCCGCTCCACACCGTGAGTCCGAGAACATCTGGTCACTTATTCATCCTCCGCTAGCCTGGCGATGTGTGTTTAACCCTCAGTGTGCTGGATGTTTTCACAGAGGTGATATGTAACGATGCAGTGTACGGGTTTGGCTATGAAGGGGAACAGGGTTTCGCGGAGTGTAAGATAAACGAAGTGGGCAAAAAGGTGGCTGAGTGCGGACCGGATGGAAAGTGGTTTGTTCTCCAAGACTATTGTGTCCTGCGAGTCTTCGTGACTCTGAAAGAGGAATCTGAGGTTATTTTTACTGCCTTTTCAACCTACATTTCTCCAAAACCTTCTTATTGGTTGTATTCCTAATAGGAAATGGAACAGGTTCCTTTGTCTGTCCAAATGTTTATGGCAGGTTTAGCAGATTTTTTGAAGTAGTCTCAGAAAGCGTAGGGAATGAGACAGTTTCATTCCCATTTTTGTTTTCCATCTTGCAGCAAGAACACCTTTCTCTCTGTTTCTCTGAAGGGTCTGGACCAGAACTCTGTGATAACGTTTGTGGAGAAAGTCAAGAATGCAACCCAGGAGAACATCAAGGCAGTCACCGACTCGTCCGCCAACATTGCAACTGTCGTGAGTTTGCTGAACACCATCTCAAATGTATCAGAAAACATTAAGGTGGATCAGACAGTGATTGTGGTGAGTGGCCCTGTTGTGAGCTCTCTTTATCAGATTTATTGGCTCATTTATTTTTCTGCATTTTCTTCAGAACAGCGCTGTGGTGATTCCTTTTCACCTGTGACTTTTTTTCCCTCCAGAATTTCCTACAAACAGTGGATGTAATTGCAGCTCCTGAGACAGCGCAGACCTGGGTGACATTAAATGCCAACTCTGCAAGCCTAGGAAACAGCTCTCTGCTCCTGAAATCTTTGGAAAATATAGTCAAAAGTGTTTCAGACAATGTCACTAGTTTTAGAACCAATGCCACTGAATTTAGAAAGGCCAACCTTACTAATGAGTCCTTCAACCAGACGTTCAAGAATGATTCAGCAGCCTTGAATGATTCAATAGCCTCAGTCTTCATCCCCAGAACCCCTGAGACCAAAAACGTTATCATCACCACTATTGCTTTCTTCAACCTGCAATTTATCCTGCCGGCGAGAAACCAAACTCTGAACGAAACCTCGAAGAATGTTATTAATGGAATCATTGTTTTGGTGTCTGCAAGTAACAATCAAAGTATCCACAACACCACCTTGACTTTCCAAAAACTCAACTCCACCAACACACTGGCCAACCCACAGTGTGTTTTCTGGGATTTTAATCTTTTTAGCGGCATTGGTGGGTGGGACTCGTATGGCTGCCAGCCGAAGTCAGATTTGAATGGAACTGTAACATGCGAGTGTAACCACACAACATCCTTTTCCATCCTGATGTCTCCCGCCAACGTGGACAGCGTCTCTCTGTCTATTATCACCTACATTGGCGTTGCCGTGTCGATGATCAGTTTGATAGTGTTCCTCATCATCGAGGTCATCTTTTGGAAGCCCATCACCAGAGGCTCGACCAGCAGTCCGATCTTATATCTGCGGCATGTCTCCCTGGTTAACATCGCTGTGTCCCTCCTGATCGCCGACATTTGGTTCATTATTGGGGCGGCAATCTCAAACCCAGGCCAGCGTGTTCCAATTACTCCCTGCAGCGCAACAGCCTTTTTCATTCACTTCTTCTATCTTGCTCTTTTCTTCTGGATGCTGGTATCTTCTCTTCTGCTCTTGTACAGCATCTTGGTAGTTTTCTCTCACTTGTCCAAGACTTCCATGATGGCAATTGCCTTCTGCATGGGTTACGGAGCTCCACTCATCATCGCTGTCGTCACTGTGGCGTCGACGGCTGGAGGAGGAAGATACATTACGAAGGAGGGGGCCTGCTGGCTGAACTGGGCCGAGTCTAAAGCTCTGCTGGCCTTTGTGGTTCCAGCACTGACCATAGTCTTCATCAACCTGGTGGTCATGGTAGTTGTTCTGTACAAAATGCTGAAGAAAAGGGTAGGAGAAAGAACTGGGGATGAGAAGAATGCGATGGCTGTCATAGCTCGGTTCGTGGCCGTATTAAGCCCTGTTTTCGGGATCACATGGGGGTTCGGCCTTGGTATCATGATTTGGCCTGAAGCCTTAGCTCTGCACTACCTGTTCGCCATCCTGAACTCACTGCAGGTAGAAACCCTCCACCACCATGAGTCACCTTAAACTTACATTTAAGAAGTGATAATAATAATAATATAATAATAATAATAATAATAATAATAATAATAATAATAATAAAGCAATTACTCTGTCAGATTTCTTTCTTGTGAGCTGTTATTGTTGTCTGGGTTTCAGGGGTTCTTCATTATGTTGCTGGGAATGCTGTTCGATAAGAAGGTTTGTGCACTGGTGTGTGTGTGTGTGTGTGTGTGTGTGTGTGTGTGTGTGTGTGTGTGTGAGTGTATGTTTTTTAGGTGTGTGTGTGCAGGTGTGTTTATGCATGCATGTGTGTGTAAATGTTCACATGTGTGGGTATGTGTTTGTATGCATGTATGTATATATGTGTATGTATGTGAGTGTATGGGTGTGTGTGTGGCGGGGGTAGAGGTGTGTGTGTGTGTGTGTGTGTGTGTGTCTGTGTGTGGGAATGTGTGTGTGTGTGTGTGTGTGTGTCGGTGTGTTTGCCTGTGTGTGTGTGTGGGTGTGTA
>JBBJLS010000036.1:4574008-4587377 GCA_037577275.1 Bryconaethiops microstoma
CCACATGACACTCATGTTACATAGCAGCAAAGTAATACACACACTTATTAGCATGTCCTATATGTGTGTATGTAAATATATGTGAATATATATATATAAATACACTCACACAGGGTCGATTGAGGTACACACCCTCATACTCAACCAGCAGAGGACCTACATGAAGGGTTTTGTCAACTAATTGTTTTCCACAACTGATGGAATTATTTGATGAGACCTGTCCACTACAGTCACAAAATAGAGTGTAAAAAAACGTTGCTAAATAAAGTGACACTCAATTGCTCCCATTTTTAGGGAGGCTGAATAGACACGTTCTTCTCATAATGGGTTTTTCCAGTCGGACAGTGTTGATTTTTATCTCTAAGGATCTCTGTAGATTATTCATTGTAAGCAAAAATTGGCACATTTTTCTTCCTCAGACTAGGTTGTGGCCCCAGAGAAGAATAAAGATTCTAAATCTCATGGTTAAAAAGACAAGCAACCTTGGTGCCTAGCCTGAGACAGATGAGACATGGCATATCATTAAGTAATGGACTTTATCTGACAAATAGCACAGAAGCACTTTCATCATCAATTAAACATATTCTAGAGTCCTCCACATCATAACCAAACAGGGGTTAGACAGAATAAAAAATGCTCACGAGGAAGAATGATAACATATGGAGAAGCTTTAAGAAGCTTTTTTCTGAGTTTGCACCAAAGGCCGTTCTGTAAAATACTGCGATGGCTGCATGACAGCAGAAAGTAATACATACGTTATTGCAAGGACTCGGAGAGAAAGGACCGCCTGGTCTGCTGAGTCACTTGTGCAGTACGAGGATCGAGGAGCCATTAGATTAATCCACTTTGAATGGGAAAGATCTAGCGGCATCTACCTTCAGCGATGGCATAACTGCCAGATGTCACTTCATTGCTGTTTAATTCAATTAGAGACGGTCGCCTCAGCTGGCCTTTCCCCATAAGGATAATGAATTAGTTAGCCTGCTGGCCTCATCTGGGGGTCCGACCCCTACGTACATTTGAAGGACTAATCCTGTTGATTTGTACTCGTTCCACCAAAACTCGCCTTGCTGAATTTCGAGAGCATGGTTAGCTATGTGGGTCAAAAGATCGTAATCAAAACGCATTGCAAATTCTCTCAAAAGTGAAACGGCCTCTGTCAGAACAAAGCCCACAACAGGCTAATGCTTTGAAAAAAGTGGCAGTGGAAGAAGGCCCGTCATCTTTGCTGGAAGTCGTAATTGGATGACTTTATTCTTCTAGGGATTCGATTTGCATAGTGATGGGTGTGCCTGTCAGCGGTGCATCTGATCAAAGGCGAGGAAGTTAATCCACACTTCAACTTCAGAAGCACGTGAGGCTGCCAGCTCCTACACACGGCTTTGTTCCTTCCCAGGCAGGTAAGATCGGAAACTGTTCTGGTCAGATGTTTAGAATCTATGGCATTGTGTAGCGCGACACAAGGTACGGCGCTGACGGGTAATTGGCAGGAAAGATAGAGCTGTTCTAGGTAGCAAGATAAGGTGGGCAGCAGCCATGGTGAGGAAGACCGTGGCTGCTGGAGTACAGGGGGTGGGGTGGGGGGTGGGGGGGGTTCATACCAGGACAGCCCATAAAGCATGATCTACGGAAACAACAAATGGCATGCACGCCTTTATGGCATGCAGCATATGGACACTTAACCAACACTTTGTTCTTTGTTCTAAATATGCACAAACAATACACATACCATGTAATACAAATTCTGACACAGATTTGCAGATATTGCATTTTGTTCTGCCACTCTTTAGCATTAATTTTTCATGGTGCTTTGCACTTAAATGGTGCTTTTCCTTTTATAATTAATTGTAGTGTTGAGTACTGCTGTGAAGAATGCAAGCTTCAGAAAGCTCCAGCTAGCCTGCAGAAATCAACTTAACTGGCCCGTGCATGACAAATTATGGAGACCAGCATTAATTAAATAATGGGAAATATGCCACACTGGATTACTTCAAATTAAAAAATAGTCTTCTCAGGCCACACAGAATCAAACCAGGAGCAGCTCTGAGATTTGATGCTTCTTGTAAAAGGGAACAGCAGTATTATAGGTGAGAGGTGGTTGTGATGGGCCAATGTTCATTTGCTAAGTGTGTGACATGACCTCTACATGAACCTAATTATCTCAGAACAAAGGCTGAGCGAACAGGAGTGAGGAGGAGGGGAACGATGGCTGGATGAATATAGAATTTACAGGAAGAGGCATAACTTTAAAGATCATTTTGGCTAAATAATAGGGATGCATGATCAGAATCAGGAGATTTTTTGCTTCAGACATACAATTGACTGTCAACCGATTTGATTTTGGTCAATTTGTGTTTTGGTTTTATGATGTAAATAAAGCAGCAGGTAGGAGAACTCACACTGTATCCCAACTAGACATAAAAAGATGCATATTTAAGCATATCAAGATAGGAAATGCTCTTTAAGGTCCTAAAAGCCTTAATTTCAGCTTCTTTTGTAGTGTTAGTATTTGGTGAGAGTACTAAAATAATATTCATGTATAATAAGTTTCGAACATAATTTGGTGGAAAAATGTCTGAAATATGGAGCCTACAAGCAAATGAAGTTTAAAAGCTGTCTGACATGGAGACACCTTTGAGACAATGGTGGCAATCAATATAGCCATCAGCACAGCGGTGTATGGGAAGTTGTGTATACATTATTAAGTATGTGTATAGGCTCTTACAGTTAAATAACTGTCCATGCTGTGAGATAGGGACCTACAGGATTACCAGTATGGATTGGACGAGCACTTCTAAAGCTGTGATAAATATAACATGATTTGCCAAAAGCAGTCATCCATTCCCACAAAACTAGAGCCACACACACACACACACACACACACACACACACACACACACAGCTTCTTGCGGGGGTTACCCAAGAGCACCCACGAATAGTAAAAGAATAGTTGTTGTGTCTTAAAATGCCTATTTTTCTATATTGTAAGCCCTAAATATGACCCCAAATATGGTCCCAAAACATGGTAATTTCATTTTAAACTCAATTTAATACATTACCCTTCACAAAACTGTAAAGGTAAACCTGTATTCATCCTGTACAGTTTACACTGAACTCCTGCAGTCCTAAAATGTAAATACCGATATTATAATTTAGAACTAAAGAATTATATATTGCCACGAAAAAAAGCAAAAAAAATGTGGAGGATATCTGCGTTTCCACGAATTTTCTGGAGTTTTCGCCAGCAATTATTAGTTGGTTCTAAGAAAAAATGAGACTTTAATTTCATTTTAAACTGAAGCAAATACATTACTCTTAAAATATAAAGGTAAAGCTTTATTATTATTATTATTATTAATAATCTATTATTATTAAACCCGTATACGTGTTGGTCAGTGTACACTGAACTGCTGTCTTCCACAATTAATTAATGCACGGCCTTTTTTTTTTGTATATGCTGCCGTTTTCTTTGGTATGAGCAGGGTAAATACAATAATAATTTAATTGATTTTTTAGTAATAAAAATACAGTAAAATGTACGGCTAATCACCAATCCTTTTTACATCAATAATTTATTGTTCGCCGGGAAACGCATGTTATTCAGTCCGCCCCTGCTCTGAGTACAGCGGTATTTAACCCTCTGAGGTCGGCAATCCCACCTGAGGGATATTTCGACTGTTCCAAAACAATCATCTAAAGCTCCGCGAGTTTTAACACTAGAAACCTTGAATCTTCTAGTTTTCAAATATGTATTTAATTATCGATGCCACTTTAAAAAAAAATAAAAAGAACTCTCGAGATTTTCTGTGCCTCTAATGTGCCTGTTAATGACACGAAAGACCAGTTTTCTTTGTGTTCTCTGGACAGTACAAAAACATTTATACAGTTACATAGTTTATTACAATTTTCATGGAAATGTAGCTTAATTTACTTTAATATTTATGTTACAAAATTATTACATTCTTAATAATTTACAACTAAAATTCATAAAAAACCATGGCCATGAAAATAGCAACAAAAAAAAAGAAAAAAGAAAAAAAAAGGAGAATATGTAGTTCTAAAGTTCTGAATTTATTCGCAGAATAAAGTTCTGCGTAAAACTATCTCAGAAAAAAATCGCATGTGACTCAACCCGCAACTCCTGAGCAGCGTAAAGCCGGGGGAGGGGGTTACTGTATATATATATATATATACACACTTTGAACAAATAAACCAAAATGAATCGATATTCAAGCAGCGTTCACTGGGAAACAATCTATGGACAAGGCTTGGCTGAATCACATCATAAGGGGTATTGTTCATAAATCCTACGTTCTAGGGGGAAAACAGAGGAAGAAGAGCCAGGGGAAAGAAGATCAATACAGCTATGAGGGCAGTAACAGCTCCATCTACAAGTACTCAACACAAAACCCAGTGCACCAGAGAGGCTGCAAGAGTTGTGCCATAAAAGCAACAGAATGAAAAATGACAGTGAGATAACTACAGTTAGCAGGGCTAAAGACCATGGCAGCTTTTTCCCCCCACATAGGTCAATGTGCTTAATGCCAGAGCTGTACTACCACCAACATAACAGGCCTGAAATAAAGCAGTAGTCCTATAAGATAAATAAATTAATTCACTTCCAAAAGTCTGTTTTTCTTAAATTCAACCATAATTAAGCCTACATGCTAGACAAGGATTTAATACCCAGGACTAATACTGAGTCAATACCAGCAGACAACAATGAAAAAAGGGAACAAATCTGATTCTATACATAAATCTAGCCTGAAATATCAGTTATTTGCTGTGCAAATGTAATGTAAAGCCAAGTACAGTAGGTTACATATTTTTAACATAATAAGTATTATAAGTAACATAAGAAACTAAGTATTATAGTAGAATTACAAATAATTATTTTACAAAGTCTAATTCTGTATTTGCAGTGTCAGTTTAGCTGCATCACTCAATGAAGCAGCAGGTTTCTATTTAATTGCTGTCACAGTACTCAAGGTTCGTTACCGTCATCTTGCTGAAATTTTTCCACCTTAAATAGTGAAGCAGACAGAATGTAACAGTGCCCTATTTAAGTCTGAAATAAAAATTAAAACCCAGCTTTAGTTTTACACATTGCACTGTAAGGTGTGGTAGCTTAGGTAGCTGAGTGACTTAAGTTATTTTAATGTTTTATATTAAATTCACACAGATTTAATGATTAGTTGTGCTGCAAATCTTAAAGATGAACTATCCGAACACTAAATATCTAAACAAATACCAAAATAAAGAATGAATACTTTTGATTTGGGCCAGCACCTACTAAGCACATCCTGCCATGATAATACCACTGACAGAAAATCACTGTGCCAAAGAGACAGCGGAACTACAGAGAAACTAAGCCCTACTTATGACATGACTATAATCTCATCCAGCCACAAATTATGACTTCAAACAGCAATTGCTCTACTCTGCGACAGGCATTACATGAGGAGTGTGTCATGATCTGTATATCAGTTAAGTGGGAAAGGAGCAATCAACTTCGACAAAAACCCTGACAGTAACTTTCAGGAAAATAGGTCATTGCAGTGGCAAAATATTTTCCTTATAAATTTCTCAGTTGCTTGTGGAAACGCTCTAATCAAATCCCTATGCAGCGGCATGTAGCACGTTGCTAGCACAGCAGTCCCTGAAGGAAAGTGGACTTCAATCAGCCCTGTATGATATAAACATTCTTCCAGCTGGGCAGAAACAAATGTTTCTCTTACTAATGAGACTCTGTTGACAGTATTGCCTGCAGACTCGTAGCATGCAGGTGTACCACTGACAAACTGTGTGTGCATCTGCATGTACTTGTGTCTTATTAGCTAAAACCAGGCTTCAGGCTCTCCTACATGGTGTGTGACTCCACTATAAAGCTAACCTGCTGAGACAAGGTAATATTAAATAGACTAAGGGTACTCAAATATGAGTAATGAAGTTCCTATTGCTCTAAAATAGCTTAGCCCAAGTGCCATGAGAAATACAAGAACAAATGAATCAGGCACTTTTAATTACTGTAGTTTAAGTGAATATAGAGGAGGCGTGGAAGTGATTTACTACGCAAATTTTCTAGAAACGAAAAACAGTTCCACCCACATTTATACTATTGTCCTGGTTTTCATAGACACAAATTTATGCAGTCCTTACATATTTATCAATTATCTATGTGAGTGTCAGAACATTCGTATAAAACCACAAACAAACACTATTGACGTAATTGCCTTAGTAAGATGCTGGCGTTCAGTTCTCTTGCCTTGGACAATTAGTCAGTGTATGTCCAGTAGGGTCAGGATCACTATCGCTTTCACTGGACTTCCTGCTGGAGCAGCTGACCTGCTCTCTGTGTGTATTGATTTAGACTGAGATTACCAACGAAAACGATCGCATTTCCATTCCGGGCCTCGACAATTGATCACACTGCTCAAAAAGGGAAGGGCTTTTAGCGTTGCTGCAGCCTCTGATTCAGGTAATACATGCATATACGAGGGAACAGAACGGGACAAACACTGATAATTCTGTCGAACTGAATTCATTTTTTGGGGGGAAGGCAGGGACTTAATTGACTATCAGATGCAGATTAAGACTGTGGAGCCACTATCTAAACTTATCTAATGGAAATTCAAATTAGACAGATGACATTACACATTAATATATTAATAGCACATTAATAATAATCACACTCTCAGTTGCATTGGTCCAAAATCTGAGCTATCTAAGTTTTAGCCAAAGTTTTACACTTTTACCTTAATCTATGTTCTCACTCAGCCTAAGCATTTTCTTAAGTTTTCCTGCACAGAGTGCTGAATATCCAAGAGTCTCAGTCACCATCCGAGTAAGAGGATGGGATAATTCAGTCTCATTTCAAAAAGATTCAACTAAACGGTGCAACTTCATAATGAGTTGGGACTGGGATGAACACTTCATCTACTTCATTTCAAAGGTGTGCAGTGAAGGAAGAACTGAGGAATTGTGAAGCGACCAGTGCGGTTTCTAAAACTCTCGCTCACCCCTCCTCCCTTTGTCTCTGCCAGGACAGCTGGCTGCAGTAGGTCAGTCCAACCTCCACATCACCCCACACTGCTACCAGCAGCATAGGTGGAAGAGATTAAAAAAAAAAAAAGCAAAAGGAAACGTGGCGGAAGTGGGTAAGAGAGGGAGGGAAGGTGGGAACCACGGCAATAAAGAGTCTGGCAGCCCTCCAGCCATAATAATTCTTTCAGCTTTCAAAGTCATAGAGGAGAGCAGTTAGGCAGGGAGATAGCATTACTGGGGATAGTCTTTCTGTGTGGCTGGCCGATGGATGGGAATCAATTAGCCCTCTGCAGACTGACCTTGAAATGGAGCAGAACACCCAGAGGAGGAAGTCTCGTCACGCCACAGCATTTGGACTAGAGGAAACGGCACTACCAATGCCAGTTATAAAGCTGCAAGTGAATCAGTCAGCCAGGAACTTATCACTCTCACTAAAAGGATGTTAGCTCTGTGTTTTATAGCTGCCTTCTGAGGACTAAAGTAATTGGTGTGGTATAGTTTCTGGTAATCTTGTTTAGGTGTAAAGAGACGTAACCGTTAGTTGCAGTCACAGAGGGGAGTGTGGATTACACACAATACTCAGGTAAAGTTGTCCATTCTTAGGAGGCTTAGTCACAGCTGCTTGACTCATAGCTGACAAGATGCAACACGTCTGCTCTTGAACAGAGCGTGCAGCAGGCACTTTGTCCAGGGCAGTTTCCCAATATGACACGGGATTAGTACAAGCAAAAAGAACCAAATGTATTCAAATCATCTGAGAGAGTCACTGAAATACTATCCATTTCGCAGGTTGATATTTGTTAAGATGGCACAGCAATACGGCACAGAATTTCCACTTACATTTAAGCATTTGGATTGTTTACAACTGCTTAGGCTTCTAGATCAAATGGTAGTAAAAGTAGGTAAACAGACACAGAAGCATCTAAATATAAATACGTATTTACTTTTATAAAATCTTTCATAGTGTAAAACCAAGAGAGGAAAGTTATTCACTCCTCTACGTCTTCATAAGCACATCTCCAAGCCAACGGTGGACATCTGAATCAGAGTTATCAATTTTGCAAGTGTACTTACAGGTTTTGGTAATTATGTTGTTAGATTCCACAGTGGGATGTTGGCCTGATGTGTTGTTCCTGCCAGATTCGGGGGTGGTGCTGGGGAGGGGCTGAGTGGCCGAGCTCGCATGAATAGTCACTGCTGAGGTGGGGGTAAAGTGGGGCACCTTGGGTGAAGCAGGGGCAAAAGGCCCGGACGTGGAATCTCCCTCCACAAACACCTCAGGTTGTCCAGGGTTAGCAAGAGTAGTGGTGCTTTGTGGGGAAAGTGCAGGGGGTGAGGTAGGGTGTGAAAATGACACAGGTAGCCCCCGTGTGGGATCTGCGTCAATAATGATGGGGTCCTGGCCTATACGTTTGGGATCCAGGTGGGTGGGCGGCTCGTACTCAAAGATCTTGTCCACGAAAACCCACTTGAGGCCAGCAGTACAGAGTGCTAGGCTCAGCAAGCAGGCTAAAATAGGTAGGATGCAAATCTTCTCAGAGCGCACGCAGTTGCGTACCTGCTCCAGCTCAACACATACGCAACAGGAAGCGGCAGCCAAACCCAGGCATCGCAGAGGTCCACGCTCTTCCTCACTCTCACCGACCACCTCTTCTTCTTCTTCAGGTGTCTCTTCTTCAGGTGATTCCTCAGGGCCAGTTTCGAGAGGAACTTCAGAAGACTGGCCCAAGGGAGATGTGGATCCCAGAGGCTTGCAGAGTCCAACCAAGGAGTCCTCCACTCCTACTGACTCCATCCCCCTATCTTTATCTCTTCTTTCGTTCCAGTCCCTGTTGCTGTCCTGCTTGTCGCATACAGGAGTGTGTCCCTGGAGGCCTGGCTTCTAGCTCAAAGTATTACACAGGCAGCAGAAGTGGTAGATTTCGCAGCATCATGCATCGTGGCTTGTAAAGTGTGATGTCCATTATCAGATCATTGCAGGGGGGAAGGGAGCAGCACAGCAAAGATGATCTTCGGTACTGGCAAAGTAACCTTGTTAACATCTGGGAGGAAGCTCTGACTTCAGTGCCAGAAAAGACTTCTTTTCAAGGCATCCTTCTTCTCAGTAGCATGAGGTAAAAAACACGCAGCAACACAAAAGTCTATAATGGTCTCTGGAGGCAAAAGCAGAGCAGGGCGGCCCAGAGGTGGATCCCTCCCTCAAGAGACTCAGTTGCGGCGTGGCTCAGAGAACTCCAGCAGCAGGGCAGTGTGTACCTGAGGGAAGGGCAGTGGGAGGAGGAGGCTGAGACTGCAGCAGGAGCTGGGACTCGGCCAACGGGAGAGCCATGCCTGTCATGCTCCAGCGGCAGAGAGCGGCTGATTCATCCAGGAGCAGCAGGTGCCTGTCCGCTCCTGAGAGCCGGCAGACAAGAGCAGGAGCTGATCGCTAACGCCTCGCAACACAACACGGAAGGATGGGCAAGTGAGGATTACACACACCCCCTTCCTCGCTCATACCCCTCCTCTTCCTTTTCTCTCTTTCTCTTACACAGATGTAACTGCTTCCTTCCTCTTCCCGCCTTCTCAGAATCTTTTCTTTTTCTTCCTCCCTTCCTTTTTCTTTTCTTTCTCTCTTACACTCACACTATCCTTCTTTCTCTTTTTACCCAATCTCCTTTCTCTCTCTCTCTCTCAGCTCTGTCCACACTCCTCTCTTTGGCTGCTCTGGCTCTGCACTCTGAACACGAAGCGTAGAGCTAGGCAAGTCTGCACTTGATCCAATTAGGAAGAATGGCAGCGAATCAAAGGCAAGGAAGGCAGACGGTTCCAGCCACTCTCATTCTCTCTCTCTCTCTCTCTCTCTCTCTCTCTCTCTCTCTCTCTCTCATTTTTTCATTCACTCACTAGACTTAGACCATTGATTGTGGTAATACAAAGAGGTGTTTTTTTTTATGAGGAAGGAAGGAAGAGCTACACCAGTGACTGCGACATGTAATATTCCTTGTGGGACTTAAGCTATTGTTTTAAATGGGCTCAGCCTGCAGAATACCTCCTTTATTGGCTACAATGCAAGAGAAGGATAAAACATGAATGAAAACTTATCTCAGTTGACAACTAATATCATAAACCTGATTTGTAAAGGGTAAATAGATTTTGCCCTTATTTGCTACCCCTTCTCCTTGTCTGACACTTACTATGCATGCAGCCCACCCTTTTACGTTCCATAATCACATTTGTCTGTACCTGGCACTGTATTGCTGACTCAGGGGATGGGGGAAGGGGTTGGCAGCCCGGAAGCCCCTGCATTGCACATAAATACTGGATGAAGAACCGACTTCTTTGGAGTATCACAGTAACTCCAGACACTTGGCGATTTTAATAACAAAATGCACAGTCCAGCACAGTTGCACAAACCAACAGACTGACTTTTATTAGCACAGTCATCAGTGTAAGCAGCAGACTTTAATTAAAATCATTCTTATATCCAATATAATTCACTAGCGCAAACGGACAATGTGAGAACAAAAGCTTTTCTCACCAGTCTTGCCAGCAGTGGGATGGAGGATCTGTGCTATCAAGTTACAGGCCTTCAGAATATGGCTATGCCATTTATGCAATGCACTTTGATCTTCCTAAGAGGCCAATTTCACAGCTGGCACACCATGATATATTCATAATATATTTCTGAATTATATCATTCTAATGTATAAATTATAATGTGAACTAGTGAACATCACTAGGTCCTTGATAAATCCAGCATTTTTACATCTTATCATAAGCAAGGGCAGTGAATTTGGGTATACAGTTTTTCTGGTTTTTCTGAAGCATGCGTTCATATAAAACCTGTTCAAGGTTCTCCTCTTAAGACTATCAGACACTAGACATCTGCTTATCAGATTAGTCAGCCATATACACTGTCATTGTCTGTGCATGTGTCAAGGAAAAGCATTTTAATGCTTGGTTGATTTGACAAAAAAGTAAGATATGAATGAATCTGGTGACTGATGCACTTATGTAAACTCGGCAAACTTTGATGCACTGACATGATCCCATGATATATAATCATTTGAGTTGAATAATCAAGTTTGTGATGAGTAACCAAGGCCACACTGGGGGCACAGCTTTCCTCAAACATGTCTTTGCAGCCATACGACACAATATCACCTTTGGTTTTGTCCAAGCCTAGGTTACACCATCCTGGTCTGATAATGTGCTACCCCTACACTACAGGAGTTGGGATTACCAGCGACAAAATCCACGCTCCGCATGGCTGGCTTTGAGCAAAAGCTCCTTGTTGGAATGAGTGAGACAGATAGCAGGTGTTAAGCTCTCCCCCGCCTCGTGCTAATGGGCTGGGTGTCAAATCCGGACCAGACCTGAATGTATGGGAGGCTGAAAACACATGGGTGAGGTCTTAAGGTCAGGGGCAGTATCACACTGACCCCCACCCCCATGGACTTTGTACTATGTGGTGGAGTTAATGCAATGCATTTAAAGCAGAGACAGACACAAACTGGTTTGCTTGTAATTCCCATTGTGTTAAACCACTGTAGGGCCCAGGGGTAATCCATATATTGGAGGTCCACCATATAATGTCTATAAAGTTGAAAAAGTTTTCTTCAACAATCTTTAACAAACTTGAAGTTTTCCCCAACAGCTTAAGAACATGGACACTTCACATGAGGCAAGACAATATTTACTATACTCCTTTTCAGGACAATTTATGCATGACAACTACAGTAATTACCAGTCAATATTTGATCTATTATTTAGTAGAGTGTTAATTTCAACGGCACTGAACCTTATTAACCCAAAGTCTGACACTGTAGCAATTTAGACAACAGACGTCTGACAGTGGTGTCTACACACATTTCGTCTGAAATATGAAAGTAGGTTTGTCCAGTAAAGAGAAAGCAGCAACTGTTAAAAGCACTTGTGACATTATGGGACATTATGCAATGGAAAGTCTGTGTGAATTTGTCGCCTTCCACACCAACCACACGAAAAATAGGATAGAGAGGGTTTACAAGCCGAATAGATTCAAAGGACATCAACCAGAATCTGTCCGAAGCACCCTAGGTGGAGCACAACTATTAAAGTTGTTATATGTAGTTGCTTTCAGCCTTTTGAATACTACTTGAAGAAAAAAACTTTAAAATGATAAGAACAGCATTGAGGGTGAATCAATGAATTGGTCTGACTTCTGTTATTGAAGGTCGTTGGCTTTGAGATGCAGGAGAAAATGCCAAAAGTCTTGCCAAAGCCAGTCAATGTCTGAGACTAACACACTATGCAGATCATTCTGTCAAAGACACAACAATGTCAAAAAGCCTTTTCAGGTCTTTGAGACTCTGTCTTCCTTCAAGAAGTCACCATGCTGTGGCATGTCAAGTGTGGTCAACAAAGAACTTCTCAAGAGATTCACAAAGAAAATGCTCAGGTCAGCTTCACCTTCAGCTCGCCAGAGACATACAGAATTGTATCTCAGAAACATCAACATATTCATGACATGATGACTGTGCAAGAATCCCATCAAATAAGAAGACACGTGTGGGGTATTTATTCAACTAGTAAAATGAGCATAAATTAATTTCCTTATTGCAGTCATTTGCAGGAAGTCAAATTAATTATTTATGGCTGAGAATGAGAAAGAGAAAAAGAGTGAGAGAGGGAGAGAAAATGAAGGAGAGTGAGTTGAGAAAGAGTGGGTCTGTCTAGGGGACCTGACCTAGAAAAATCCCAGCACAGAGTCTAAAAGTGAGCAGGGATGGCTGCCTACTGGCAGACAGAAGGTTATTGGTGCATTAGAAGATGAAGCGCATGTTCATGCCAAAAGACAGAGCGGCAGAACCTTTTTTCACCAACACAGGACGAGGTCTTGGAGAGGCAGGCTTGAATTCAATAATGTCGCTATTCTCTGCTGACATACACACAATGAGAGGCTTTTAGAGAAATAGAGGAGCCCTTTTCATCCTTCTTAAGCACAAGATCATTGCCAGGACAGGACAGCATTTGTGAGTAAAGCTGGCTCTCCTGCTGGCAATATGGGGAGTGGGGGTGAGACGGCTGGTGCTTCAGCCTGTATTCCAGTCTACAGATTCTAATCCAGCCTTTGGCTGTGACCAAACTGAAGAAAAGCAGTACAGTCATCATACAGGGTGAACAGAATTAAGTGGCCAGGCCTGTGTGTATTTGTATGTGTGCCAGTGCTCTCACCTCGGTCGGCCCGCCTGGCTGGTGCCTGCACTACAGGCTCATCCGTCTCCTGCTGCGACCCTCACTGACACACACACACACACACACACACACACACACACACACACACACACACACACACATATAC
>JBBJLS010000036.1:4594940-4612778 GCA_037577275.1 Bryconaethiops microstoma
CTTGTGTGTATATATATATGTGTATATATATGTATATACACACAAAATATGAATATATTTCTTGATAAAGCACAGGTTTGTATGTTGTTACTTTAACTATGACTGTTTTTTGTATTCAAAAGTACTGTATATCTCGACTGATGTGACTGGAAGTCTGTAATTATCTGCATAATATCTGCAATATTTTTCAGAACACCAGTAAAACTGCAGTAACCAATCAGTGGGTCTCTATATCAGACAAAGATGCACTACAAATGTTCAAACTAAAATTTACATTCAGCTGTTTTATTTCCTTCATGCATGATGGTGCAGAAAATCCCTAATTTGCTCTCAGTTGTTTATATAAACATTAATGCACCATTGAAAACCTCCAGGCATAGAGCCCACTGGTATGCTTAATATGCCAAATGTCCAGTGCTACATATGAGGTTTAATATCCAGGCAGTAAAACTTTGTGGTTAAAAGTATTCCAGGAAATCTGACAGTAAAAAGGGGTGAAAATGCAAATATAGGCAGATAGATTATTTATACAGGTACTGTATTTACAACTGTTTTTTGTTGTGTCTTACATATCTCCAAGGGTTTTCAGTGGTACATTCGTTTCTGTATCAGCACGTGATAGGTTTAATGTTATATCAGTCAAGTTCTATACCAGACTAAGATGAACTAAACGTGTCAAACTGGTTGAACAATTCATGTTCATCACAGTCTAGGTGATTCATGTACAAAACTCGCTATTTAGAAAGATAATACATTGTCCTCTTGTGTTAATTCACACAAGGTTACATCAATTTTATTGCCTGATTTAAGTCAGGACGATGCAGTTAAAAACACTTTTCTACTATTCCAAAAAGAATATGTGAGAAAGTTCACGTCAAGCCTTGATAAAAATCTGCATACTCAGACTTGCCGTGTGGACAAATGCTCAGAGTAGACCCTCATGCCTCAAGGTATTCAGCAGAGAGTGAAAACAACTTTTCCACCACTTCAGCATGCTGTGTAAACCATTAACCCATGACTCAGTGTTCCTTGGAGGCATCATTTGGTTTGAAACAGAATCAACCTGAAGACTTCCAAGCGAATGATAGACACACTAACCTTTTCTTCTTCATCTTGATCTTCCTGGTCTGACTATTGCCTATCTTGGCCTCATTTAGGTACCACTCAATTTTGGTCTGTTTGCCACCAGCTAACAGCTCACACTTCAGTTGGGTCTTCTGCCCTTCCGGCACAGTCACATTCTTCAGTTCCTTTAATTTGGGCATAACTGAAACACAGACAAAAATAAACAGGTCAAGACTGTTACTTTTGTTTGCTTGCTTATTGAAATGTGCAGACGCACAGTTACGCAATGAATTCCACTTCTATATGACACCACATCCTGTATCAATGGGTTTGAGTAGTGGTGGGTAATGCTGTAGAAATTTTTAAAAACAATTCTCTCTGTATTACACTGAATCCAATTAAACAATTATTACAATAACAAACAAATATAAGACCATTTCTTTTCTCTGTGATGAAATATGAAGTTGGCCAGAGTACTGAAGATATCCTTGACATGCTGAGAAAAAAACTACTGTGACAAATCATAATGATTACAATAAAACTGTCATATCATTCATATCTCAGTTTGTGCTTCTAACCAAATTCTAAATGTTTCAATGTTAAGGAGTGACAAAATGTCATTTTTTCAAGATTGTACACAACAGCAAATTCAAAATACACAATCACAATAACTGTTTACAAATACAAACGCAGAATCGATTAAGTTTCCACTCTGCACCTTTGAAAGAATTTCTCCACGTGAATTAAGCTTTTATCACCAGCAGTAAAGGCTAAATTACTGGTGTTGTTTAAACATATAGTCAACACTGAAAAGGTAGACACTTCCACATGCTTAGATGCTTGGACAACATCTTTTATACATGCCGGGATCCTACCATCGTGTTTTTTTTTTGACAGTTTGTTTTTCTGGAGAGCCTCTATTTGTGGCCTGTTGTACATACAGAGTGTCAGCACTGATTGCTTTGAACTGTCCAATCTCTTTTTGAAAGGAAACCATGACTGATTGCCAAGCTCAGTCGAAGGGAGAGAAAAAGAGAAGTGGACGTTTGTTCACTGTGTGCCAACAGACCTGCCTGGAGGTCTTTGCATTACTGTGCTGTATTGTGAAATCCATTACACCAAACCATCTTTTCAGCACACCCCAGCCATTGCACAATCCCATGAGAAGGCCAGACGCCTTCAGCCCCCCTAAACACAGCCTCACTCTACAGAGGGTCCGTAAAAACTCGAGAAAGCAGCTCCTTCAGTTACAGGCAAAAACACAAACAATAATCTGCCCCTTTTCAAATCTGAAACGACCCGCGTCGTCGCAGTCATCTTGTTAAATGCAAAGTCCTGCCCTTAAAAGAGCGCCTTGGGAGAAAGTTAATCGCGTGAAATGCAGCAAACAGTACAGGCCATCAACTATTTCAATCTCTTACAGCAGAAGAACTTTGTGGAGCACCCTTTTTGGGGTAGTGGGAGGGTATTCTCCACTAACAAACTCAGCTTCAAAGGCTCCACATTCCCCAAAGGCTCTTTTGCAGGCGTGGAATCAACAATAGCTACTGACAAGTCATGAATACTGTGCACACGGATTCGCGTCGCCTTCACACTTCCCAGATACATAACGACAGTTTGTCAGTTAACAAACATGGAGACAACTCACTGACAAAGAGAAAAAGTTTGAGAAAGTCACGAGAGGCACAAATACTGGGGGACAATATGAGGCTTTATAAAATATGCATCAGAGAGAAAACTGGCACAGCACAGAAACATGCAAGCCAAAACACAGGGTTGAAAGGTACATAATAGAAAGATTCAAAGTGTCATTTTGGGGAGAGAGAGAAAGAGAGAGAGAGAGAAAGAGGGCATAAAGAGAAGGAGACACAATTAGGCATGGCACATCTACGAAAGACAGGCTTGCTGTCCATTGCATAGATTGGTTTGTTCTCAACCTTATAACTCTATGCTCTTACCAATATTTAGGCCAACATTTCTCACGACTTTGCCCAGATGTTGTCGTTAAGAGATCAGGTCAGGCCCTAAGAGACTTGTTCTCCCACAGTCAAATTACAATCCCAATCTAATGTCGAATTTACGGTACATCACAACAGACAAGGTGCTCATTAGGCAACTGCTGGATTGAAGGTCAGTGAAAAGAACAAAAGAAAAAAACGCAGACAGCGCTCATATTTATACCCTCACTCTTCATAACGGGCAGAATAAAATGTTCCCTAAATGATTTTACACACAAATGATCTGAAACAACTCATTGAGTAATGACCTCCCATGGAGTTACTGCAGGAATTAAATAATAAACAAGGAGAATTTCAGCACCACCCCCAAAAATTGTGAATAACATTTAAGTGAAAGAATCTGGTGCCAATGGAATTCGGGGACTGGAGTTTGTGCATGTGTGCATGGGAGAGAAAGAGTGAGAACATAAGAGAGAGGGAGGATTTATGACTGTGTTATAAATCTCTGGTGTTCATGTAGGCTGAAAAGAATGGCAGTTTTGCAAACAGTAAGAAATCATTGATGATCGCGAGGAATGCATCTGTAATCACTACATACCTCAACATGGGTTAGTGCTGAGGTTTTTGATGAATGAATGTGAGGATTTCTTGTTTGTACAAGAGCTAAGTCAATATTTAAACCAGTGTAAGATATGTGACGTGTGTGATATTAGTGACACTCCTCTGACTGTGTGATTTCCATGGAAATCTGGTGATCAACAAACTAGCAAAAAGAACCAAGGAATGTCATTCCACTGGATGAACTTGTATTTTTTTTTAACTATAACCAACTTGCTAAAGTAAGCAAGATTTGGTTTATTTGATGAATGTGCTCATGTATACAATGCCATGGACTAATAATATTAGGGCTGTCACTATTGACTGTTTTAGTTTTTGAAAAAAAACAACAATATTTTGATCATTTTGATTTGAGAAACTTATGAGTTTTTAATAAAGGGTGAAAATATAAAAACAGTAGCAAACAAAAGCAACATCATGCATAGCCTTTCAAAATTCCAAAAGTGCTTTCTTTGAAAAAACCCTTTCAAAAGGTTTCATTAAAAAAAATAATGGTAGTAAAACATGCATACAAATGATTGTATGTCAATCTGACTGATTACTGTGAGAGAAACCAGCAGGCCTTTTAATGGGGGATCTCAAGTGGTATTGCAGCCATTCGTGGCAAAGAGTCCAAGAAAGCTCAACTGACTTTGCTCTCTCTGGGTCGGCAGAACGGCCCTTCCTCTCCCCCATCATTTATCGCAATGCTAGCCAGAAAGCCGTTCTCCTCCAAGCGTGTTAAGCTATTCGACATTATGCCAGTGGCAGTTCAAAAAGATGTGCGACTGACTTCACATGATTCAGAGGAAACACATGTTCCCCGTCACCCTCCCAGCATTGGTGGGATCATGTGATTCGGGAAGCCCTAGTTAGTGGGTGGAATTGGAAACCACTAAATTGGGCTAAAAAATATTACAAAATCCAAAATGTTCAATGTCCATTCCGATACACAAGAAATTTGAACTATTTGGATTAGCATTACAGAGAAATCAAGAATATTCATTTGCACAGTCACAAATGCAATGAAATTACAAAAAAATTGAGATTTTTGCATTGCAGCCCAGTTGGGCATAAATGATCTGGTCTTTCAGAACATAACAATTCTGTCCTCAAATACTGAAACACTTTTTTTAAACAATTACCTGCCGAAACCAATACGATTCTGATACAATTGTGCATTTAGAAAATGATTTACCAACATGTGAACTAACCCCTTGATTAACCCATGATTAATCCCTTTAAACTACTCATCTCTGATAATAATGTGGTTTCAAACAGAATGCAAAGAGCATTTTCCCAGAGCTTTTTTTTTGTCTTGTTTGTGTCACAAGCTATGATTTTAAACAAATCAACAAATATACTTTACAAAGATTAAACAAACCAATAATAAACCTCCAGTTATTTGAATTCTCTTCTGAATATGCATCTAGACTCACTCGCTTTGAAACTACTATAGTACAGCAGACCATAAAGCATCATGGAGCTTCTTTTATATAGCAGCAGAAAACACAACACCAGACAGAAAGATCCAGTTGCACATTACTGTAATCAGCATGGATAGCATGTGAAACCTTTCATTCTGTAGAGCATTCAAGTCAGGCACTGATGTTGGACGAGAACTCCTGGCTCACAATCTCCGTTCCAGTTCATCCCAAAGGTGTTGGATGGGGTTGAGGTCAGGGCTCTGTGTGGGCCAGTCAAGTTCTTCCACACTGAACTCATCCAGCCACGTCTTTGTGGAAAGCCAGCTCGCATTGTGCACTGGGGCACAGTCATGCTGGAATAGAAATGTTTCTGCCCCAAACTGTGTCCACAAAGTTGGAAGCATGGTGTTGTCCAAAATGTCTTGGTCTGTTGAAGCAGTAAGATTGTCCTTCACTTGAAGTAAGGGGCCCAAACCCTGAAAAAACAGGTGTGTCCCAATAGTTTTGTCCATATAGTGTATATACCATAAGAAATATCACTACCTATGTCAACATTACTCATATACTGCTGATCTCTATTATGTGCAATAACCACTATTTGACTGTCCTTGACTGTAAGCTACTTAGCTATAATATTTATGCCTAGAATTTGTGTATATAGCATATTGAGTTTTTAATTGGATTTACTTAGACTTTATATTTTATATTGTTCTTGTATCTGTGTCTCTGAGTGATTGTGAAGTCGTAACATCAGCAATTTCCTTTGGAATCAATAAGGTTTTCTGATGGGGACAGCTTTTAATGAGTTAAAGGAAAGAATGCCAAAGGTTTTGAATGTAAGTTTTGGGTTAATCACTGAGCAACAACTGTTCAGATTTCACAGATTGAGGGAGTCACACTGCTCCAGGTGGGCCAGAGGTGAGACTGATTGTGTCATAGACACGCTTTCAGACTTGCAGGTCTCCTCTTTCAGTCTTTCATCTCTGGGCAGGTTTGGCATTACACAAAGCATTGTGAAATCCTGAACTCACTTTACCTGAACGGGCAAAGCTGAAGACAGTCGCGTGCATTATCCCACTAAATATATTCATACTGGTTTCAGTCTGCCATGAAAAGAAATATGCTCACTCACAGCTGTTACTTTCACTCCCAATCACCTCAGGGGAACGACGCCCAACCCAAACCGGAACACTTTTCTTTCATTCAGAAAAAAAGATACAAGTATCTGATAAGAGGGTGAATTCCTTTGCTAAGTAGATGTAATTCAATGCTGGTTGCAAAACAAGGAAACTGCACTTTAACTGCTTCAGCCCCGATTCTCAGGAAGGTTCTCCACAGTCCAAAAAAGACGGATGTCCCTGAGAATGTTCCAAATTCAAATAAGAATGAACATATCTGCTGTGTTTGTGTCAGAGTCAATGCAAATGTGCTTGCGTCTTAGTAACCTCAGTGAATGGAATTTAAAATGTAAAAAAAAATTGCCTTTATTTATTTCGTTGCGTCATTCGACCACACGTCTTTCCTATTGCGTGCATGCTATGGTGAATGAACTAATTACAACAACATTACATTACATAGAATAAAACCTTCTCACATTTCCATATAATAAATTGAAGATTTTTTCCCCCTCCTTCTCTTACAAAGACATAGAAAAATAAGTACATAAAGAAATAATATAGAACTATGTGCTTGTTTTAAGGAGCTTGTTCTTTATTTGATTTATATATTGTCATTATGGTGAACTGAATTGCTTCACTCATCAACTGCTGGTCTTTGGGGTTTTTTGGGAGTGTCACTAAAGCACCAGCAGGTCGAGGTGAAAAGGCTATTTCTGAGGCAAAAAAGCGTTTTCGTTTTTTAAACTTAAAAAGGTCGTCTAATGTAATTACGTATATCTTTTTTAATTCAACCATTATGTACATTATGTTCTATATCTTCAACTAGTGGCATGACTGTGGTGGTTACCAACCCATCTGATTTGCTGACGTTCAGCTTGTTTGCACAAAGTTCATAAAGAGAAGCGCTCTGATGTGTATAGACATGTGGAAATTTTCATTTTGTGCAACATTATACCACATAACACGTTCTACCACGTAACACGTTCTTTCTGATGTAAATTACCCCCTAAAAACAAAATAATAATAATTAAAAAAAACAGGCAAATTGTTTTCTAACACATCACCGAGGACAAGCTGCTTAACTTCTCAGAACTCCCAACTTAAAACACCCTTCCGCATGACCATATAAAGTTATAAGCTCAAGCATGTAAGATCTCGTTCAAACAGCAAAAAGAAAAAGTTAATATAGAAGATGGCTATTACTTTATGCTGTGAGATTGTCAAGCAGAAGATTTTCCTTTTGCCCTTCACTGAAGAAACCTCCCACTACAAATGATGTAAAACTGATGTAAAAGTGATGAAAACTGAGTAATATATAAGCCATAAGCCACTATATGCACGTGGTCACCTGAATAAAACATCTGAAGTGAATACTGCCCTCATACTTTCCCTTCTCCTTAAGTGAGCTGTGTAAAATCTCTTAAGGGAAAAACTGAAATATTTAGGTCTGAGCACCATTTCTGACAGCTATCCGTTAAGCATTAACTTGCAAATATTTCAAAAATGTTTGTGCAAGCGGTCGCTGACCCTTAACATGGTGTAATCATTTCAGAAGAACATTCTATGAGTCTAACACTCGCGGCTGAACCAGACAGTGCTCCAGCCCACAGATGTGACGGACCTGACAGGCCATCCTGAGTGGACAGTGGACGGTCTGAAGTATTTTCCGTTCGTATCAGTTGACAGTAAACGGGGTGGCCATAAAAGACAGTCGTAATGTAAGGGAGATAACTTCATTTACAGCTTATCTCTTTGTTTTCTCAGGGCCCACAGCGTCGGTGGGCCCGAGTTGCTTCGCCAGCTGTTTCTTTGTGTCACGGAGGAGCTCCCTTTGGGGAAACTCCTACGCCGGTTTTTCAGGCCACAAAATTTACACGGATCAGGGTCTACATTCCAGCCCTCACTGCTCCACTGAGCGAGGAATTCCATGATCTAATACGAGGGCCAGACACGAACGCATGATCCAAACATTTCGTGCCAACAGCCCCTCGAATACGGTGACTTGAGTAGAAACTGATGGCTAATTCCTGATCCTCAGCTGAAGGACTTAGCCTTGATATTGAAACAGGATGAAGGTTTGGGGGGATTTAGACACACTTTGGGTGGGAAAAAAAGCAGAAAGCTTGAATTATTCATTTTTATCCAATCCCCTAAATGTACTTATCTTACTGCTATTCACCGTTTCTATGAGTTTTAGTCTGTAATAGCAGAGAAAGACCATTAATGAGCTCAGATTACATGTTAAGTATTCATTGCTCTGTCAGGTCTTCATTTACAATGAACATTTTTTTTTATGGGAAAATATTTCAAAAACCAACTCGGCACATACCAAATTAGACCATATCAGACCATGTGGAGAAAATACTCAGACAAGAGAAATAGCCCTGCTAGACTGCACATAACAATAGTATAATAAGTAGTTAACAATAAGACAAATTAAGAGTTTATCCTAAAACGAACATGAAGAAAAGAACGGGTTTTCAAGCAGACTTAACGCAAATAAAGGATTCAGTACATTCAGACAGTTCGTCACGCTCTGTAATCTAAACCTTTACAAAGCAACCAGGCTTTCAACAGCTCCTCTGTTCTCAGTGGCTCTCATCAAACATATCCTGGGAATCCCCTGGTTATGACACTGGACCCACACCTGTCACTGATTCACAAGGACGCTTATGAAACAGCTCTTTTCCTGACAGGAGCTTTCGAAATGACACCTCAATACTTTCTTGAATCTGGAAGCCAGATAATAAAAGTTCATTGTTTAATCCATTCATGACTGACAGCTTAATAAGGTATGAATGGGAAAAAAGCCAAATTAGAATGGGTACAGTTACATAGTAACAGGTTGGTTGACTAACATTATTACTATTGTTATTACTATTATTTGCTTTGTTTTTATTAACTTTGTCACAAAATGCTTTTCAGAACATATTGAGTACATTGGCCAACTGCTTCTTATATTAAATAACAATTAGTGCTGTTTAGCTGGATTTTATGCTAATTGTAAAAGGTTTAGAAACAAATAACTTTATAAAAAGTACAATACTGTGCAAGAGTCTTTAAATTTGATTTAGAAGCTGTTTAGCTGGGCAGTTAAGTTTGTTTTTTAAATATTAAATTTTATTTGCTTTGTTTTTATTCATAATCATCTCTGACCAAAAGAATATGCTTAGTATGATAAATTAACCGATATAAATGCATTTTCAGCCATATGGCTAGTGCACCTATCTCAGGTTTGTTTAGAAATTCAGATATTCACGTTAATGTGTTTTGACTAATTTTCACATCGTCTCCACTTTCAGTAGCATCTGTTTTAACCCCTCACAACTCGAGGGCTGCAAAGACAAGGAAAACAACCATAATGTCTATATTTTTTTAACAGTTTAACAGTTATTTAACATTATTTAACAGTTTTTCTCAGTCTATTACAGAAAAGTGTGTGTGTGGTCTGAGCTGAGGGTATTAAGGGTAAACCTGCCACCCGCAGCCAGAGGGCGCTCTCTTCTTTAGCTCCACACGCTTCACCTGAACGGCTTCAACTCCTGTCAGCCCGCTCAACTCCTCCAAAAACCTGTCACCAGCTCATCTTTCCTGAAAACCATGAAAGCAACAGCTCCCCTCTGGCATGAGGAAGCATTTCTTTGCTGAAAGAACTATTCATAAACGTCCACAAGTGTGGAAACTGTGTTCAGGTATCTCAACCGCCCAGTGCCTTGCTCAAAATCCACCTGTGCTCACCAAACTCCCCCAAAACTCCTAAAACACATACAAAACAACAACAAACGTCCTCCAAACATATACAACACCTGGTGAAAAAATGAAAAAATCACTCAGCAATTCCAGTTTCCAGCCTATATTGAGACAAATTGAAGAAAACCCCACACCTTAGCCACCTTGCCTTGATAAGTTAACTTACACACCTGGGGCATCGTTCTTTCCAGCTGTCTGTCCGCTTTTCCCTCCTTTGCCACCTTTGCCACTCTTTCCACCTTTTTCAGACATCCTTAGAAAGTCGTTGCTGGTTCCTCAGGTCTAACGTGAGGAGGCGACAGCTGTGTGAGTGTGTTCCTCTCGGCTGGGAGCTGTGTGTGCACACCTATAGTGCGTCCAAACTGCTCTGGTGTAACTCGCAGCTCCCATGAGTTTTACAGCCCCAAACAAGAGAGGCGGGATCTCCAGCTCAAATTTCTCCACACTTCCCTCATCACAGCCAGAGCCCACACAGCACTGCCCTCTCCACCCAGCCACCTTCCACTGACGATCACTTTCTTCCCCCAGTAAATAAGCACATTAATTAACTAATGCATTAATAAATAACACATTAATCCAACATTTTTTCCAGGACCCTTTCTAGTGTGAAAGCTCTATGGACCCCTCCCAGAGCCCCCCACATCTCCTCACCTCCCACCCCTAACACCACCACACACCCGAAATCTAGTTACAGACATAATTAACATAACACCCCCCACTCCCACCCCCCTCCCACACACAGGGTTCTGTTTCTGGAACCCCTTCTAATGTGAAAGCTCTATGGACCCCTCCCAGAGCCCCAACATTGGTGGTTCTTTAGAATAAGATGATTCAGCTCTGGAAATTTAGAGTGGGCGATGCGGTGATACTTGACTGTTTTCAGGATTAACTTTGTCACGAAATGCTCTTAAGCTTTTCAGAACATATTGAGTACATCGTCTCTGAACACTGGCCAACTGCTTCTTACATTAAAGCATAATTAGTGCTGTTTAGCTGGATTTTGTGCTAATTGTAAACGCTTTAGAAACAAATAACTTAATAAAAAAAGTACAATACTGTGCAAGAGTCTTTGAAAGCCCCCTGTGAAAATTAGATTTAGAAGCTGTTTAGCTCGGCAGTAAGTTTTTTATAATATTAGAATAAATAGAAATGAAGAAAATATTGATTTTACATACATTAATGTGTTTGCTTAACTATTTCCAGAATTCTTGGAGAAGCCCAATACTATTTTAGTGCTAGTTCACTTACATACCTTGTTTGGCTGTTACAACATCAGAAACGCATGCAGTGGCTGGAGACGTTGAGGAGAAATCTGGAACCCCAACATTGGTGGTTCTTTAGAACAAGATGATTCAGTTCTGGAAATTTAGAGTGGGCGATGCGGTGATTGTGTTCAGGATTAACTGGCTGGAGACGTTGAGGAGAAATCTGGAACCAAACCTGTGTTCTCCTGACCAGATCACAAAATATCAACTACTTTTTATACACAAAACAATTTCTGATACTTTGCATAGGTACCAGAGATTTTTGCACAGTCGAGCACTACTGGTTATTCTGTCTGTACTCACCTGAAAAGATTCAATCTTATAATACATATCATGTATGCTTATATTTTTGCATATCACCTACTCTTACTTCAAGAGTTGGTGAATGATGAGTGTAGACAGTTGACAGACTATTAGCTCAGAAAAAAATCAAGTGGGAGTGACAGAATTTTCATATGAATTTCATATGAAATCCACACTCATGTCATATTTAAAATAACAAATAAAATCAAGGACCCCCTTTGAAAAACCTTCCTATATTTGATCCAGTGGATTTGAGTGGATGATCTTACTTCATAACCACTGCTATTTTTTCATGGTAGACATTTTCATGGTAGTCATTATTAAGCATTAGAGACACCTGCAGGTCACTCCTAGCTTCTTTGTCACTTGTTGAAAGATTCAGTGTTGTCTTCTTTTACTTTCACTACGACAGCACCTTTCATTTGAGGGTATATTCACAGGGTGTGTTCATTGTATAGGTATTTTATAGCACTTGGCTTCTCTAGGCTCCTACGCTTGTGCCAGCATAATTAAACACACATTTTATCAACAGATGTCCTTGGCATGGCCACTTAATTGGCCTTTTCCCATGTATTTTATGGTGCAAGACTAATGACCTAGTGAAGCTGTCGAAGCGAATTGTTCTTTTTATGCTGACAATGAGCTGTTGACTCATATCCCTTTTTCCGTTTGATGACAGCACTTAACAAGATCAGGCCTGCTATCAGAAACCCTAGTAATGATACTTACTTTCATCCTTTTCACCAAATGTGCCGATCTGAACCCTATAAGTATGAAACAAAAGACGGTTATCCAAAATATTTTTTTTCTGCCATTTAACACAGAGACATGTTTGGGTAAGGAGTGTCATTAACACCGTAAGAAAGGTTGGGTGATACAAAAAAAAAAAGAAAAGGCTACTGATTCACTCTCTCTGTTAAAGTTCAGCCCCATAATCTGTGTCCACAAATGATTTATATATGAATGCTTGCATGTTTCGCTCGCGCACAGTCACCTCACTACAGATTTAATCCTCAATCTTTTCATCAGAGCAAGCAGCGGCATGTTAGGCCAAGTCGTGAGAAAACAGCGACTCTGCCTGTAATTCCTGGTTCTGCTTTTATCTTCATGTTCAGTTTCACTCTGTGGGTGTACACTGAAACCTGGAGCGAAAGATAAACGTAGCGTTACCAGGTAGACATGGGAGGTGGGGAGGTGGGGGGGTGGGGGGGGGGGATGACGTGGGGCGGGGTTCGGGGGCAGAGGAGATCCCAAACCCTTTCGGAGAATCCTTCTTCCTCTGCAAGCGCTGATGTGTCACATAAGGCGTCGGGAAGGTGATCTCAGGGTGAGCCAAGGTTGAGGAATGCGCAGGCTCTCAGAGGTCGAAGGGTACGCACGCCACAACCGAGCTGGGCTCAGGCATGAAGGGCAATAGAGCATGTGTTAACAAAAACCAGAGCATGGTCCCCTCCCATAACCTACAATGAGAGCGCAGGTTACGTGGGAGGAAAAGACTGCTGAAGGACATTGATGGGATTACTATGGAATACTCCAGCATTTTTCAGTCTAATCTATATCTGCCACTTATGTACAGTCACTTAACACGGACAATACTGCACACACGTTAGCTGCAACTGTCTATATACACGCAACAAACAGAGATTAGGTTGTAAAAAAAACTAGAATTGTTCTTTAATGAGGCAAGACTTTAACACCAAACAGATCAAACACTAGAAGTGCGAGTAAAGGGTGGTCTGCAGCAACATGTTCATTTATTCTGATAAACAAACCAATATATTGCAGCTAAATGGACTCACTTAGCGAATGTATGAGCTTACTAAAGGGTATTGATGGGAATAATGAGGAAAAGCATGCTGGCCAGCAGTAACATGTTCATTTAGTTCATACCGGACTGCTAAAACACCATGACAAATGTATGAGGGAGGTTTACTATAGATATCGATGGGGTTAATGGCTGATTCAGTAACACTCTGAACTAACTGGCAGGTGGTCACTCATTCATTTTTTGGTAAACCAACCGACCTATACAACTGCAAATACATGATGGGTGCACTGTGAAAGTTTTTGAGGTTTTCCCTGATGAATCATTTTTGTAAATGAGATGAGTGTGAAGAACTTTTTAAAAGTATAAGGAACCTTCACATAATGTAAAGAAACCTTCAAGAACCTTAACATTACATGGAGGTTTTTAAAAGGAGGTTACAATGTTTATGTAAACAATTACCCACTAAAAGGTTATTAAGAGAACCAAAATGGTTCTTCTTTGGCATCATGCAAAGAACCCTTCTTTTTGAGAGTGTTTTTCTGCTGTTTAATGGACTCCCCTGGTTTAATAAAGGGATTTGTTTTACTCTATTAAACAAATCAGCAATAGTCTACCAATCTGAATTCAGTTCCAATTGTAAGAACACCTTCAAAAACTTTCACAGTGCATCCATCCATGTTTACCATGTTTTACCAAAAACAAGAACCTTGTTTTTGGTAAAACCAACCCTAGCTGACTGATAAACATACAGACCGAATGCATGACAGTGTTTGATGGAATTTCTGAGATAAAATTTGAAAAGAAATAACATAATATTGATCTTGAGAAACATCCACGTGTGGGTAAATCAGCCTATTTAGTACTGCTGCATTTGCCTAGAGTATCGTGACAAATGTGTTTTCTCCTAACAAGTAACAATGTGTACACAACAGATAAGTGTAGGTGTAAAGTGTCCATTTATCACATGTGAACACACCACAGCACACAGTGTGAACAGCATGAAATTGTTCTCCTTATTTAACCCATTCACCAAGTGAAGCAGCGGGAGCCAGGAACACAACACCCTGGGAGCAGTGTGTGTGGATGGTTCCTTGCTCAAGAGTACCTTAGTGGTGCCACTAGCAGTTCTGGGATTCAAACCCACAACCATCTGATCACAGTGGTAACTCCTGAACCACATGCCACCAGCTGCCCCATTGGAGGGGATTAAAGTGGTCTTAATTCTGTTTTTTTTTTTTAAAGAAAAACTCAGACTGGTTTAAAAACTGACATTCATGCTCCCATTTCATGATTACGAACACACCACAGCACACAGCGTGAACAATGTGAAATTCTTTCTCTGCATTTAACCCAATTCACCAAGTGAAGCAGGGGGCTGCCACCAACAAGGGGTGCCCAGGGGCAGCATGTGGGGACGCTAACTCGCTCAGGGGAACCTCAGTGACGACACTAGCAGTGTTGGGAACCCACAACATTCTGATTGCAGGGTCAATGCCCTAACCACTAGACCACCAGCTGCCCCAAATGAAGTAACGCAGTAAACTGAGTAGCAGTCGTGACGGTAGGGGCCAGAACAGTTGGGTCAAACCAGGCCAAGTTAATTGGGTGGGACCAAGCTGGGCCAGGTCTGTTGCGTAGGATCAGGCCGGGTTGGTTCAGGCCAGGTCTTGAAGATGCAGGTATGGGTTGGGTTTGGGCTTTCATACCCATGCAGATCTCCAGGTCATCCAGTTACACTTGGGAGTTTATTTTGTATTAATCAGAGCTGAATGGAATCAAGGCAGGATAAAATGTGAGATTTCAAATGTTTTCTTAAAGAACCATAATAGAGATTTACACTCCCAACAACTACTATAACGTAATATATAAGTTATTCAGTTATAACACAGTGTCATGCAGTATAAGGGTTTCATGATGCGCCCCATTCCATTCCAAGATCACGTCAGAGGTTTTCTTATTGTTTGGATTACCAAGACACAAAATGCTGTAATAACTGCCCTTCTCAACGACAAGACAGTAAAGTGGAGGGAGACCTTTTATTTTCTTCTGTCCAAGCTACTGTATACATGATGTCCAAGTGGTAAACACTTCCTTCCTGTGCTACCTTAAAACATCAGTGTTTGGAACCGGGTGGGTGAGACACATTTTAGTTAGACGACATCATTGCCTTCCTATGGTGATCGTTCAGAAGAATAGGACTGATGCTATCAGAACGCAAAAAAAAGTGTGGGGCGTGTTAATATTTTAAATGATAGAAAGGGGAACAAAAAAAAAAGTGTAGAACATATTCAAAAAGTGTAGAATATGCATACTGGCCTGACAACACAGTCTCAGCTTTACCCACAATGTTACTGATTTCTTCACACTGCATTGGCAGAGAAACATGGAGAGACATGTCAAAGGGAAGTGGTTATCTGATGCATAATAGAATCGTATCAGTATCAGCTTGCAATAGTTCCTGACTGATGATCAGATTTGAACCATAATTCAGACCTTTGATTGATTATTTTATAGTGTTTTTGTTAGTGTAGAAGAATGTTTAGGCTGCACAGAGCTCCTGTGCCTTTGATTCATTTTATTGCATTTGTGATTTTTCTGCATTTGTGATTTGGGAGAAATGTTATTTTATCCTATGATGCCAATCCAGGTTAATTTAATTTCTACACTTTATAAATGTGTGTGTGCGTGTGTGTGTTTGTTTTTGTGTGTGTTTATCAACTTGTATGAACCAAGTGATACTGGAAAATCTGTGTAAGTTGGGACATTTGCTGTTCACCACAAATTCAGGTTTTTTCGGAAAAACGAGAATAGCAAAAATGCCTTATGGTTACTTAGGGTAAGGTCAGGGTTCGGTTTAGATATTGGTGTAGTACTACTATTTTGGTATAGTATTACTACTACTTCTAGTATTATACTGAATATCACAAACAGTAATACAAACATTACTGTTTGTGTCTGTGTCTATGTCAGCGCATCTCAGTGCAGCTTTTATTCTCTTCAAATTTCACTACAGGACACAGTGATGAGCAGAGGCCTCACAAACAGATCAGTAGTACAAACTCCACAATTTCCAGTGCTATAATAAAACCTCATCATCCTTTTTTCATCTACATTCTATATTACAACAATACTATTGTACAATTATCTATAATATACGTGTAGTAGCTGTAATTATCTGATTGAAATAGCTGTAATTATGTGATTCATGTTGTCGGGGAGAATGGGGAACAACAAAACATTTTTTTGCTTAATAATTAGAAAAGTATTCAAGATCTTTTTTATTCAAGGAACTTACACACCGATTATTTATGAAAAATTCAACCAAAAGCAGTGTGAGTCCAAAAGTTGTAACTCACAGGTGGGGTTAGTAGTAACAGGGGAAGGGGCTACTTTTGAAAGTCCCCAAAATGTAATTAAATCAGGGCACAATAGAACTGTATGCTGTATTAAATGCATTTACATGCAAATATGCACCAAGATAAAGATTATTAACAAAAACTGCTGCGTCAAATGTAGCAAAAGTAGCAAATATCAGCTATATAAAATGTAATTACATTTTCTTGACAATAATAAGATAATTTCATAAGAATTGCAAAAAATGAACCATTTTATACATTTGTATTGATAGTTCTTGATTATTTTGGGTGGCTTTGCATTAAAACTAACAACCAGAATAGCACCAGAATAGCATCATATAAATGTGCATTGCATAAATTATACGTAATATACTCAATAATCAAAAACATGGATGATAAAAAAAATACTTTTGTGGTCTTCAGTATGAATCTTGAAAAACATTAGTGTGACCTCTGTAAAAAAATTAACAGATGCCATAGCTATGGGAACATGAGGAGATGACCAAAACTAGCTCTGTTTGAACCAGTAGTTTGACAACATAAGTAGTTTGACAACATTGCATTAAGGTGTGCCCCACTTTGCCCTTTTATGAGGAAATCATACTAACAAATGATGTAAAAATATCATATTACTCAGTTCTTTACGCTATGCTTTTATTGCTAGTTCAAAAAAAATGTGATTCAAGAGGAAATATTAGGGTCTGTGAAGAAATGCCTGAGTTGGTTATTGCCGTCATTTCCTTCAGACAATAAGTGAACTGGAGAGTGCGTAAATGGTGACTCTTTTTCACCTACACCGAGTCGTCTCATACAAACAGTTTACAGTAGTGAGTTCAGGGCACTTAGAGGACCTGAAGTTTCCAGAGGGTTTTTCGGAGAAATAGCAGGCTTTTCATGAGTGCAGATGGCGCAAACATGACGCCTACATGTGAGGCCAGCAACCCATCCCTAATATCACCAAATTTGAATCTCATCATTTCTTATGGTAACTCTTATTTTGGACCACAAAACATAAATTTATGGCATGTAACTGTTTTCATTTGCATATTGAAACATGATATCAACGCAACGTTGTGTTTTTTTATATAACTATATTCACACATGTATATACATATACATACATCCATATAATCATATATAAAACACACACCCACACACACACACACATATATATATATATATATATATATATATATATATATATATGTCGAGAAAAAGAGAGAGAGAGAGG
>JBBJLS010000036.1:4630050-4643037 GCA_037577275.1 Bryconaethiops microstoma
GGGGCGTGGCCAGCAACAGCTTATTTGCATAAAAGTGACAGAGCCCTTAAATGGCTCATTTTGAAAGAGACTGAAACGGTCAAGAATAAAGCTGGCGAGATCTCTTTATGTGAGAGTGATTTTGTGCAAAGAACTTCATGAACATGTTTTTTAGCCCATAAACCTATTATAACTAAAGTGAGTTTTGCATAATATATCCCCTTTAAATAACTGTAATCAGACAAAAATAAAAGTAAAGTGGCCCCTTATAGTTACGCGTGAACATACCACAGCACACCGTAAAATTCCCAATGTGAAGCTCTTTCTCCGCATTTAACCTATTCACTAAGTGAATCAGGGGGCTGCCACCATCCAGGGGTCCCTGAGAAGCAGACTGTGGGGATGGTACCTTGCTCAAGGGCACCTCAGTGATGACACTAGCAGTTCTGGGTTTTGAACCCACAACCTTCTGTGCCCTAAACACTAGACCACACAGCTGCCCCATGCAATAATTGTGACAGGTCTAATGATAAGCCGGAACAGCATCATATCAAATTGCCCACCTCCACACTAAAGTTGTATTTTCTGGGCATAACAGAGGGAAGCAGTTCTCATCCAGAATACCACAGGTTGCAGCCTCAGCTGAAGTGCTGAAACCCGCTGACAGAAGAGCCCATGTTAAACACAATGGCTGCTTGTGTGCCTTGGAGGGACAAGCCTTGCAGCAGCTGTCACCATCCATTTATCTCAACAGAAGATTCCCTCTCAGAGCACACAGCCCACTGCTGCCCCACAGCCGAAGAACCCAGCCCTAACTCTAATGGGGTGTAGATTCGTGTATGCTCACACACACACACACGCACGCACGCATGAACGCATGCACGCACGCGCGCGCGCGCACGGTAATTGATCTATCAACCACACACATTTTTCTTGTGGACAGTCCACACACACACACACAGCCCACACATGCACACAATGGGCCACCACACGCTGGTCCTGCTGTAGAATGCTGCACACATCTTCTATTCACAACCACACACACGCGCGCACACACGCGCACACACACACACAAGCACACACGCACACACGCACACACACACACGCGCACCCGCACACACTGCATCTGAGGCCCAATTATAAATCACAAGACCGAGCCCCCCCAAGACCACAAGGGAAAACCCATGTTGTGAAAGTACACAGCTGTTATTAACTTGATGCCACGTCTTCTAAACACAGATTTATCAAGTATTCATTATTCGTTACTGAAAGACCCTAAACTCATTTAAATAAAAACGGGTTAACAATCAGTACTGGAACAGGAATGGGGCTCAGATCAGCAAAGCATGAGCACAAGCCTACACGTCTAATGTGCCTGCTAGTTATTTACATTCACACTTAGAGGTAAAGAAAATTCCAGAAAAGGCTATAATGATATTTTTGCTTCACAACAACCAGAAACAGCACTTTTGATTGTTTCTCTATAAATCTTCCACTCTAATAACTCTGCTACAGACTATCTGCAATAACAACACTCCTTATCACCTGACAAGAATGGGTGGGATAGCCTGCTGTAGGCTGAATGGACAATCTTATGTAAATCTGTTGAAAAGTCCAAACTAAACTTACTTTTTAAAATTTGCATTGTATAAACTAGGGTGTGAATGGTACATTTTCACACTTTAAATGATATGGAACCTTGAAACCAAAACTGTCAACCTGAAACCTAAATTGTTCTTATCTACCTTAACCTCCATGTCTTGTTAGGGTTAGGGTTAAGGTTACTAAGCACAATTCATCATACCATACCAATGAAAACACACAATTATAGTTTGCTTGTGAACTTCAATTAAAATGCATTAACTTACTGTCTCACAAACATCTCCTGAGTCTTGATGACATCACTGTGCACCAGCAGATGAGGAAATCTTAACAGCAAACATTAAAATCTCACCAGCCCCTCCAATCACTGAGCAATAAGCTCAGCTAGCTCTGACACCCTCCCCGATACCATGTTTTACTGGTGAATACATCACTTTAGGGAAGAAAAATGCATTATGATTTCTGACCATTTCACTTTAAGTAAAGTTAGTCAGTGTGAGTGTATGCTAGCACATCACTGAATGTGCAGGTTCAACTTCAACTCTTTGCATCTTAAGCATAATTTTATATGCCGCAAAATTAGTCCAGGTAATTGGCCTGAACTGCAATAAAAACAAACCTGAATTGATTTCCAGTGCTGTTTTTGTTGAGAGCGGTAATGATCTAAACACCATGGACATTAGACTGTTGAGACTATGATGGAGACCAGGTGTTACAGGTTAAATTCCTTTTAGTCTCAACCTCAAAGATTCGCCACCAGATATTCACAGAGTGTGTGACAACTATTGAGATTTTGACAGCCCAGTAATTTCATATCGGTGCATCTCTAACTAGTAAAGCAATGTAAACTGAAGTGGTGACACGTTATGGTCACACATGAACACAGCACAGCACACAGTGCGAACAGTGTGAAATTCTTTCTCTGCATTTAACCCATTCACCAATGAAGCAGGGGGCAGCCAGGAACACAGCGCCCGGGAGCAGAGTGTGGGGACGGTACCTTTTTCAAGGGTACCACGGTGGTGTCACCAGCAGACCTGGGATTCAAACCCATAACCTTTTGATCGCATGGGCAACTCTCTAACCAGTAGGCTACCAGCTACCTCAAATGACTTTTTTTAATAAACAAATTATATTTAAGCCTCACTCATAAATAGCTGAAACAACAAAACAGCTGTATATGGAATGTGAGTTTGGCTGTAATACATTCCAAGAGCACCGCATATAGTGAAAAAATGTGTTGTGATGTGGTAAAAAAAAAAAAGCCTATTTTTATAATGTAAACCCTAAATATGCCCTCAAATATGCTCCCAAAACACTTTAATTTCATTTTAAACTCAGTTTAATACATTACCCTTGAAGAAAATGTAAAGGTAAACCCATATTCGTACTGCACAGTTTACACTAAACTCCGACATTACTCCTGTACAGACTGTACTGTAATTCATGCACGGGTGTTTTCTTTAGTATAAGCAGGTAAATACAATAATACATTAATTTAAATAATTATAATAAATATACAGGGATTTAAGAAGAACAAAACAAAAAACACAAGAAAACAGGAGCTGGAGCTGCGTCAAAGGGCAGCAGCCAATCAGCAGCAAGGAGAAATAAATAATGCTCTCGGATTAGCTACTTTCAAAGCTCCTGCCTCTGAGTACAGCGGTATTTCACCATACGAAGACGTGCTTTCTTTGTGTTCTCTCGACAGTACAAAAAAATTTAGTCATTTTTTAATTGGGAATATAGCTGTATTTACATAAATATTCATGTTACAAAATTAGCACATTATATTTTTCTTAATAATTTAGCACAAAAATGTCCGCGCCTCGTCCGCCACGCCCCCTGGTCCTCGTCCTCGTTCGTCTTGTTTCGGTGCGTTGTTTAGCAACCCAGCACGAGGACGAGGGGGCGTGGCGGACGAGGCCGGGACGTCACAAAAGCAAAAAAATGAACAATTAATAGTTGGGTTGTCAGAAAAAAGCTGCGATGGACTGAAACCGCGACTGCTGATCCGCTTTAAAGTGGGTTTTTACTCTGCTGAGATATTGTTTACCTGCACTCTGACTGACTATTTGCATGCTAGTGTGTGTGCATTTCTATGCACTGGTTTTAATCTCTTAGACAGTATTAGAGCAAGCAGTAGCTGGATCAAAAAAAAAAATCATGAATTTCACAGCATCAAATATGTAAATGCTATTCAAGAGTTTTCTTTGAAGCATTAGTTCGTTTTATAATCCAGTAGATGTGTTTTTGGAGCCCTATTTTGAGAATCACACAAAAACATGGTTTACATTCACTCAAGTCCAGCATTTATCGTCATTTAATACAGTACATCCAGTTAACTCGACTGTTTGGCATCTTTTATGTACTATTGACCTTACAGACAGTCCAACAGTCAGTCAGTACTGTTGCTAAGGATACGATAAAGAAAACTATCTTGTCACAGCCATCCTTCTTCTCCTATAATAGGCCTTCTCTTTAGCAGTCAAAAAGATATACAGTAAAGCATATCAGAATGATTGCAGAAATTGCCTATATTGAACGCCTGCAACTCACAGCAACAAGGCTTCCATCTCAGTTTCACTTCCACAGGCTTTGTGTTTACTCTCCAGAAAGTCACGTAAGTGGCAGCTCACATTACCTCGTCTCAGTGAAACCCCCTTCTATCAATGAACACGAACATGCAGTGCTCTTCATTGATCTACTAGAGTATCAAAGGCATTCGAGATAGCATTTCATTCACTGTTATTGACTGCACTCTGCTGGATAAGATCAAACTGGCTGCAGTTCATCACATGACTCATTTTCCACACAGAACTCAGCATATAGCAGCAGACAGCACGTACACACAGCTCCTGAAAAGTATTAGAAAAAAAAGAAGTGCCTCAGGGATTTATTTTAGTTACGGATGCACAATACTGGTTGGCCGATAAATTATTTGTTGGCAAAGATATACATTTAATTTTTATTATTATTATTACTGTTGATGTTTGGGCAGGATTTCTATTCTAAAAGCAGAAATCATAGGGAATTAAGCCAAATCTTCTGAGCAGAATCTGCTAAATTGGTAATTTAGCTGTTTTACCAAACGTAAAGTCAAATTGATGTTGGATTGACCTGGTTCTGGACTGACAACCTGGTGAGGGATTCCAGGGTGAAGTTCATTCATATAGATTTATAAAGGTCAAATCTCATATCCTGTATGAATCAGATAAACCTGTTGGCCTGTTTTCTCCAGGTTCAGGTTTATCTCAGCTTTGAGATTGAAGACACTTCACATGCAGACAAACAAAGGGGATCAAATCCTTTTGTGTAAATGTTCATTATTGTGATATTTTTCATTAACTTAAAGTCAGTCTTTCTGATTACCTAGGGGAGTTCTTAGAATGTTTTTTTTTTAAATATAAGAGTTCATTTGTATAAAGCCTCAGGTTTGTAGTTGTGTAAAGACACTCGCCCTTTATTGTTGTAGTCAGCTAATTACATATTTTTGTCACATATCTGTTTGATGATGAATTTTAAAGTGAGTCCAACTGGACAATATATTTGTTAGAAAGCATATTGGTCTTCACACTTTAATCACATCATATAGGGGCAGCTGGTGGCCTGGTGGTTAGGGAGTTGCCCTGCGATCAGAAGGTTGTGAGTTTGAATCCCAGGACTCTCGGCGGCACCACTGAGGTGCCCTTGAGCAAGGTACCGTCCCCACACACTGCTCCCCGGATGCCACTGTCGGCTGCCCACTGCTTCACTTGGTGAATGGGTTAAACGCAGAGAAAGAATTTCACACTGCTCACTTTTTATATATATTTTTTTTGTCAAAGAAATGCAACACTTTTGAAATGTATCTGAAATATTTAGAGAAAATGAGAAGCTATATAATGATACACAGCCTTGAATATTCCAAAAGCACTGTATTTAATGATGAGCGACAAGTGATTTTCCCTAAACAGAATGCCTGTCAAAGGACTCTGACCAGAAACAGGATGGAAAACAGTCAGCTGGCTGGCCTTGAACCATTCCAAATACTGCTGCAAAATCATTATCCTCCCTGTCACAATCACCCTCTATGTCACTGTCACACACACACACACACACACACACAAACACAGGCTATAGCCTAGCTGAGTGAATCTCTGCTGCCGCCGTATAAGTGCATGTGGTGAGCATCAGTGATGTGCTCTTTATTGATCTGTTTAAATCACCCTCTTTCTGCCCCCTCTGTCTCTGACCCCGTCCCATTTACTGCACACCCATAAGCTCAGCTCCCTCCCGGCTCACAGAAATGGTCCTCTTTCGCATCATCATACTCCTCCAACTCAGGGTCTTCTTTTTTGAAGCAGTTATGCAGTCTAACAGGACAGCTAACACACAGACTGAGAATCAAAACCCCCAAAGGATGAAAGAGCACCGACTTAATCAGTCAAGAGTAACAAACATAATGGAAGTACAAAAACGTTTTTAAGTCAACAGATACAGTTACTAATAAGTTACTAATATCGTATATCCACCTTTGAATACCCTATGTACATGCAGCTACTGCCTAAAGAAACCACTACTATGTCCTAATACTCAAAAGAAACTACTACTATGTCCTAATACACTAAAAGTGCCCTTATGAGTGTTAGTGTATTCATTTCACATGTATTTCTGCAAATAACAGTAAACAGGACTGAGTTTCCCAATTTGGAGGATCAACAACTCAATTTATGATGCTGGAAGTGATACAATATTTTGTGCTATGTCAAATGCTCTGTTAATACACAGTGATGTGATTCTATTTAAATGTTAAGCATGTGTTAAATTCTGCTTAAAGGGAAAATTCACTCATTTCTTAAAATTCCTGCAAAATTCAATGGCTTATATATAAACTCAGTCATTCAGACTGGTCTGATATGGAACACTCCATTTTAAAGAAACGTAGAGTCAGCATCGTTCACAGTGGTGGTGAGAGGAACCAGACGTCTGAAGTGTTTAATGCCTCTAAAGCTCCCTCACAGACTAGATATATCTATTAATTAATTACTAATACCATTAATGGAGAAGCTGTTTGGGTGTCATCTTCAACCTGAAGAGCCGCTCAGTGCTCCGTGCTTTCAGCACTATGGCAGGACCCTTAGAGGCCTCTCCTGCAAGAGACTAGCTCTTATAGAAACATGACAACTTCCATACCCATGAGCCTGAGGGATTAGGGATTAGCACAATCTGATTCTGTGTTATTACCGTGGCTAAATCCTGATTAATACACTAATATACCACAGTAACACATACATGTTTAAGCCTCAACCGGGACGTTAAGTCATACTGCACCAATAAATATGCTTCGTATTAAATATAACTATTTTTAACTACTAATTACTCCATTGGTTTCACTCAAAATATTTTCAATGTTGTTTCCATAAAGGCATCTCTGTAATCAACCCATTATCATTAAGGTGAAACTAAGAAAAGGAAAGGTTTCACTGAAAAGTGTTGCCAAGATCACTTGATTCTCTAACTTCAGCAAAATACATGGAGAATTTAAATGTACTTTACTACAGGAGATGCCCTGGACGCATTCACTCCACAGTCACAGTGCCTCCACCAGAGGGCAATCCTTCCATTGTATGCAAAATTGCATAGAAATGTGTCATCATTGTAAAAGCACATGTACTGCACACACAATGGATATTGTATTTGTAACTAAACAGCATCATCAATAGGGCTCATTCATTCACATGAGCTAAAAAGGGCATCTCACAGGTACACATTGAGCAGGAATCTTATCTAGAGCTTATTAAAAGAAGGTTGATAATTATGGGTCACTGGCCACAGTATCATACAGCAAGATTTAATCTTTAAAGAAATAGTTCTGTGTAAATCCAATCTTAGCAATTTTCCACTTATCACAGGAGTAAACAATCAGCAAAGATTATTAACTGTCCCAATATAGGTCAATGAATATTAATCAATAATACAACTCTAGAAGTCAATAGTCACCCAAATATTCCAAATCCTTTAAATAAAAATACATTGCCCAAACTCCAAAACCAACAAAATTGCACCCAACTACTCATTAATGTATAACAGACTTGTGGATGTGGTTTAGGACACAATATGACTTACTACGAGTTATAAACGAACAAAACCTCACTGCTAGAGACAGAATTTAACACAACACCAGGCAAGTTTTCACGAAGCTGTCCTAAACCATGCCAACATGCCCCCTTATTTAAAGTCTGGAAGCAGTTAAGCAGGTTAGGTGTTTTTTTGGTGTTTTTTTTAATTTATTTTTTACAGAAACAATTCAGGCGATTTGAGTGACTGCTGACTTCTAGTGTTAGGCATGTTAGCTCCAGCGCCAAATTAAAGAAGGAACGTTTGGACATTAAAAATATAAACCGTGCCTTAAATAGCCTCAACCCAGCACTTATTTCTAAGACAAACTGATCTACAAACCATGATGATAGCGTAAAACTGTTATAACTATAAATTATAGATAATAAAAATATTCTAATAAAATAGACTCTGTCCTATTTTGACATTTTGTTTGTCACTTATCTTAAAGAACAGACAAGTTTGGGGGAGATCAGGTCATGGGTTGCTAGTGACCCATGGGTTAACCCCTTGAATTCCCAGGCCTATGGCATCCTTAGGCTTACAATAAGTCTCTGTAATTACTTGGGAAAACAACGCAAATTGCCTGAGGTATGCTTAAGGTTTAGAAGTAAGGAACCTATGGGGGCATTGAGGGGTTAAATATGTACTTAATGCCGAGGCAACAGATGTGACATTAAGTATCCACAAGATCATTCGGTATCCCACTATATGGAGATCATAAAATCAAGGGCATCTTACAGAACAGGGACAATGAGTTAATTCAGAGCCACAGGCACTAAAAGATAAGACTCATGATAGATTTTCATGCAGCCTCAAGACATTTGTATAACTGAGCATTTTTGCTTTATCAGATCTGGAATGTACTCAGGCATCCTGTTACTGGAAGTGCATGCACTGCATGATACAATGTACACAGCTACAGTACCAGAAACAAAAGGAGCTGGTCAGGTAGGCCTCCACACTGAGGAAGGAGCAGCCTGATTCCCACTAACAGCATTCTCAAAGTCTCGTCTGTCAAAACAAGGTCGGGTCGCTCACTTGGTTGCCTTAGCATGACAACTACTGACCTGGAAACATGCCAGCAGCCCCTGAAGCCTGCAAGAGTACCCCGATATGCAGAACAAGATGCTGATTTAAAAGCTCAATCAACTGTGCAAGTCACATTAAATGTGGTTCAAGCCATTCAAGCTGCTTCGTTCAAGCTGCTTTAATATATTGAAACGTGGCACATGTGGCCCAAAAAAGAAACAGAGCATCCTTTTACATGTGACTACACTTGTGGGTGGTGGTTGGTAAAGCGTTGACATATTTGAGCGAATAAACCAAACTGTTTTTTTCCTATTCACGTTTTATTAACGGGCAAATTAAAAAAGTAAAAAAACAACCAAAGTAGATACACAAGCTTTTGTTCAAATAAAAAATATATATAATATAAAAAACAACAAAAGTAGAGACACAAGGTTTTGTTCAAATAAAACCTAAAAACTATAATATTGTTCTAAAGGATGTATGATTGCTCGCTTTCAGTGTTACAAAGAAGATGACTAAGAAACAGTATCCCATGTGCAATGGTGACAACTGACAAATATTCCGTCTGTTAAGAACAGTGCTGATACCAATTCAGTATATTGGAACAGTACATCACAATTATGACCACAGACACATATACACAGGTGTAGTTTGCTCATTGTCCTTAGTAGTAGGCGAGGTTACTGAGATGTCAGAGCACTGGGCTTTTAATGAATTGAGCAATAAAAGGAGGAACAAGCATTTAATGACTTGGCCTGGTTCTTCGCGACATGCTTTTACTCTCTTCAGTTCACCGGGAGGCTAAAACTGTAGGCACAGACTAAGGTCAAATATGAATATGCTCCTATTTATTAAAAAAATACAAATGAAAATACATAGATGATTCAGTATACAGTCATTTCTATACCAAATAGGCACCAAGTTGCATTAGACGTACTTTGTATGCAAACACCAACTCCACAACAAATGCCCTATTAAAGGGCCCCATATACATTTCTCTTGTAGTTTTTCTCTGAAGTTCACATAGAAATTTAAATTCATAATTCATTACACATGACCCTTTCCCAACCTTTGTTTAGTCCTTAGACTTAAAAGGCAGTTTTCATTTTTGTGCTTTTAAAACTTACATATATATGATCTCTGCTCTGCTCGGCTGCCTTCTATTGTGTCTTGTACAAAATCCTGACAGAAAAAGTAAACCACTTCATTTCATTTCATATATTTGTTTTCTGACATTTGACTGTTTACAAGGGTCCTTGAGTTACAACAGTCTCAAGATATGACGTTTTGAGTTTGCAACGCTCACTCCCACTCCTACTCGACTTACACTGTTAGCCTCGTAATTACGGACTGCTTGCTTGATGGCTTGCGTGCGGCAGAAGAATACGAGAAGTTTTCCTTTTTCTGTGGCTTAGTTGTGTTTTTATGACTTTACAACTGTGTTAGGATCGGCAAGCGACTTAGGCTAGTGTTTTGAAACAAATGTCTACACTCTCAGTTACCAAAAAATGTTCTTTTTTAAAATGTTGTTCCATTTCGTGTCCCTTTAAAGCAAATGCATACAACCTACATCCAAAAACACGTTGTACTCAAAGAGGTCAGGGCACAAGCACCTGGATCTTTTCAGTGAAACGGCTGATAAGTGCATTCTTTCCAATGAAAGCAGAGGAAGAGGAGTGGAGGAGAGAACAGAGCAACATCTGCAGCGCGTTGGGCACGGCTCAGTGTTCACGGGCAGCTGCCGTACGTGTGCGTGCCAACTTGTTTCATGTTTTATGTCCGTTGACTCCGAAAAACACAGGACAAGCCGATCCTTCCTACTACACAAAACAGCTGCCTGGGGATTATGGCCAGATTAGGAGCACTCCTGCTAGAGGTCTTTGGACGCTGTCTGTGCTGGAGCACATGCAGACAAAGCGCAGGATCAGTGATGGTTCTCAGTGGACAGAAACGTGTGTTCATCAAAGTATAGTTTATAGATATTGGACAATAATTAAGAAATATTGCATTGAGGCAGCCGGTGACCTGGTGGTTAGGGATCTGTCCGTGTGATCGGGAGACTGTGGGTTTGAATCCCATGACTGTCAAAGGCACCACACTGAGGTACCCTTGAGAAAAGCACCGTCCCCTCACATTGCTCCCCGGGCACCGTGCTGGTGGCTGCCCACTGCTTCACTTGGTGACTGGGTTAAATGCAGAGGACAATTTCATACTGTTCACACTGTCTGCTGTGTTGTGGCGTGTTCACACGCGACAAATGGCCACTTAACACTTACACACACTTACACACACTTACACATGAGAATGCAGAGATGTATACTACCCCAGTTCCCTCTATAATTTTAGTCATGTCCAGTTCCACCCACTGGCTAAGACCCCGTAATCACACAACGTATTCAGTCACGTAAAGCTACTACATCTTTTTCAACACATGCTAATGCAACAGTACTGGACAGTTCAACATGCTTGGAGGAGAACACTTACTGTCATGTCTGTTATGTCATCTAACAGACACCGATTTATGAGGAGAGGGGGAGAGCCATCTTGAGGACAATTATGCTCTCTTGGCCTACCAACCCCATATGAAGGGTCAGAGATTTTGTGACATCTTTTTAATTTGGTTTGCCAGGTTTAATGCTGAAGTGGGTGTGTGGGTTGATTAGGAGTTTGGCAGAGACACAAATGCTCTGCTACTGTCAAGCATCAAAGTAACAGAAAGGCTTATTTTTATGTTAACTAGCCTATTATAGTATAAAGTACTGGGCTCATTAATGAAAGCTGCTGGACTTTCTTTCTTAACTTGTTGTTAAGACAAATTAAATGTATTACATGTCATGCTGTGTGTATTTTTAAATATGGTCATTCCGCCCAATCGTACCGAGCAACATGAAATTTCATTTTGGTTTTTTAATTACTTTAATAACCAAATTAAATTGGAACCAAATATCAGTATTGCCATCAGGCTGATATCTGCATCAAATGCTGGACTGAATATACAATTTAGCACACACCTATATACACACACACACACCCAGATATTATGTGATTTGTTGTTAGCTGTGTCTTTCTTCCTGTAGTGCAGTAGAGTGTTTGAGTAGATTAAGCATACTAACCTACTTCCGTTAGATGCTCGTCTTCAGCGCTTCAATTAAAAATAGCTCAGCCAGTCAGATTTTAGAAGCAGAACCGATAGTTTTAGAACAGTTATTCTAATTCTATACCAGTCTGTGAATACTGAATAACATATATTTGGTTTTATAACTGAATAACACAGCTAGGGTTCAAGGGGTTAACAATGTGAAATCCTCAATGATTTCTCAAACTGTAAGAAGAAACGGCTTGAAGAACAGCCAACTCAACACTACTCCATCAGCCGTGTTTCCCCACTCTCCATCATCTGGAGGCCTAAGCTCCATAAAGCCTGGCCATATTTCACTGCCAACAATGCCATTCTGCAGGGGTTTCTCTAGGACAAACTAACAGTTATCCGAGTGCCTTGGCTTTTTACAACGGGAAATTTCAGGACATAAAACTCCTGAAATATGAAGAGTGTAACAACAATGGACTTCTTATGGCGGAGCATAGTGGGCATTGAGAGGGGAAGCCTGATCCTCGGCTCCTGCAGTTGTCTCTAGCAGCTGAGGAAGTGCGGGGAGGGTTGTGTGGAGTGGGCACGTGCCAGACCAAGACAGGTGTGTCTACTGTACATGCCACTGAGCACTTTTTCTACATAAAGACTTTGGACCAGGGTGCTTTATGTTTGCTGATATCTTAAGGGTGGATTTGCAGATTAGTGTTTTATTTTTGGTTAAATGCATTTTGATTCATGGTGTGCAAGCAGAACAGGGACTATGGCACTGACTAATGGTGCGAGGGGCTACATATCCCACTCATTCATTTCACAGGGTTCTTGCAGGTTTCAGTAAGTTACATTTAAGACCTTTTTAAGACTTTTTAAGACCATTATGAGTAAAATTTAAGAGCAACACGATGCATTACTAGAAACATTTGAATGATACCAGAAATTCTCAAAACTTTCTATTTTTATTGATTCAGGATTAAAACAGATAATCAAAATACTTAAAATGACATGCATGACATACATACAACACATACAACTTGACATACATACAACACTCCCAATACAACACTAGCCTAACACATACAACCTAACCCTGCATATACCAGAGTTCATCCTCTTTAGCACCGATTTCAGTTTCAAGGACTTTCAGTTCGGCAAGTTTTTCTTTGTACGCCTTTCTCAGGGCATTGGAC
>JBBJLS010000036.1:4643137-4660767 GCA_037577275.1 Bryconaethiops microstoma
TGTATATATATATATATATATAAAAATATGCATATATATATATATATATATATACACACACACATAAAAATATGCATAAAATATATATATATATATATATATATACACACACTTGCATTTTTAAAATATGTATATATATACATATATATATTTTTTTTAATGCAAGTGTAACTTATGAAGAAAGCAAACAGTAACAAGAAATACTTACTTTCTCATTGGCCATATCAGAGAGCTCTACAAAGTTCTTCAGCTTGACTTCATAATCGGACATTAGCTTCCACATGTCTCCTTCGATGCCCACGCCAACCTTCTTTATGTTCTCATCTTCCAGAAACATCTTAAGGCCAGGAGGGAATCCTGTAATAAGACTGAGAGGTAAGTGGAAAGCTTAAAAAAAGACCAGTGACTTCTGAAAGCTCAGCATACCTGACATTGAGGAGAGGTGAAAGAGGTAGCACTTCTCCTCTGAGGCACAAAGCTGGACCAAAGCCACTTTCTTGCTCTTCCCTTTGGTGAAAGACGGTGGCCATTCCAAATCAAAGCCCACAGCTGAGCCAGGTGCAAGAGAAGACCTTAGGCACAAGTGTTCAGACACCACAAGATCAGGGGGAGGATCACACCTACATGGTAAATCTTACTGAATTTTGTTTTGTAAAAAAGGACTGAGCGTCCACATACACAGGCAGAGCTCCCCTGAACGTCTCTACAAGATTCTACAGCTGAAGCTTTGAAAACGTACCTTAAATCCTCCGACAAAAATGAGCAATCATTTTTCTCCTGGCTGTACATAACTGTACCACCAAACTCAAGGTATGGAAGATCATCCTCTAGGACATTCTTTTTGTAGATGCCCTGCAAACCACACACACCATAGTACTCTTAATATCACACTTAGACAGATCAATTCTGTCCAAAAAAAAAAAAAGTATACTGAAGAGTTCGCCACTGTAGGATACATTATCAAAGAAAATGAGTCAACAAAGGTTAGTGCATTTGCACTTTATACTAAATCTGAAAAACATTACTGATATTAACTGAAGAAACAGACTCTCTAAAACTGGTGCAAGCGAAACTGGTACATGCTCTTGACATACCATCTATATATTAATTTAGGGAATTTTCTGGCACCGTGCTACATTTTATGATGTACCTGATCCATTTATTGATCATGTACCTGATGGTTATTTATTATGGTCATCTGTGACCAACATAATTTTTAAACACTCTCATCTATGGTAAGTTTCAAATCAGTAGAGGAATACAGACTGAGAAAATACAAATACCGAACAACTGAAGTGAAATGCCTGCCATTCAGGTGCACATACACTTTTCAGATGATGTAAATAAAGAATAAAGGTACAGTAAAAGTAAAGTGGTCCCCTAAAGTCACACGTGAACACACCACAACACACAGTGTGAACAATGTGAAATTCTTTTTCTACATATTACCCGTTCACCAGGTGAAGCAGGGGGCTGCCACCAATAGGAGCCAGGGAGCAGTGTGTGGGGAGAAAACAACGCTAATAACACACCACAGAAAGACTTACGATGAACAGGGTTTGAGGAAGCTGTAGTTTCTCATTCCAATCTTTTCTCTATTTAATGTCAGGCGTCTGTATGCTAAGTCTACTTTAGGAATCTACATAAGCTCAGATTTTGACTAATTGTAAATATAGATTTTAATGTACAACATGGATTTTCTAAGGCTTTCTCTCTCTTTGAATCAAGAACTCTGATTGGCTCCCTGAATCGTGCATTATTCTAAAAACTGTAATAGTTACACACTGCGGATATGTACACTATATGGACAAAAGTATTGGGGCACTTAATTATTTAACTCTTAATTCTTAAGTCTTAACTCTAAATTGTTGAATTCAATTCTAATTCTAGTGAAGGGCAATCTTAATTCTTCAACATACAAAGACATTTTGGACAACGCCAAGGTTCCAACTTTGTGGACACAGTTCGGTGTGAAAGAACTAGACTGGCCCGAGTCCTGACCTCAACGCCATCCAACATAGACTGGAACGGAGATTGCAGCCAGGCCTTCTTCATGCAACATCAATGCCTGAGCTCATAAATGCTCTACAGAATGAATGAACGGGCACAAATTCCTACAGAATCACTCCAAAATCCTGTGGGAAGAACTCCACATTAAAGTCTATGTATTTCAGCGCAATATCATTAAAGTTCCTGTTGGTGTAATGATCAGGCATCCCAACACTTTTGTCCATATGGTGCATCTCTCACAGCACTGTGAACAAAGAAGAAATGAAAGAAGCGTACTCTGTCACTGGAAAGCTAAGGTGGATTGTGGCTGATTTTAATAACATACTGATACCAGAATATTTTTCATTTGAATAAAAAGCCACAGCCATGCACAGGCACCTGTAAAAATATGCAAATGAGGTGTCTGTCTCAGCCAATAGAAAGCTCACACCTGACTGACTGTAAAACTTGCAACAAAAAGGGAACTAAACAAGGAACCCCGCAGTCAGTGGCGCTACTATAGGGCCAGATATAAGGACAGTGAACTGCATAATGAAGACTTCAACTGCTTGTATGAAACAACAACAGGTCAGTAGAGTCCCTTAACGTTTTTTCTCTTACCTGGGAGTGCACCTGCTCCTCCTGGTTACGTTGTTTTGCCATCCATGCGGGCAAAGTCCTGTCACCCATAGCTGAAAGGGGGCTGGCTGGGTCTGTGCTGCTCTAAAATAGCCTCAGCTCGGCTGTCCAAGAGGAGAAACGGGCAGTTACCATCAGGAGTGTTCTAGATGTAGTGGGAAGTGTCTTCTGTCCAGACTCGTTCCTAATTTCATTAAAAAAACAGATTCTCCGCTTCATCCAGTCCAACTTAGCCATAGACAGGCATATAAAGGACCGTCTCGTCGTCCTCAGCTCGAAAACAGCCTGCAGGTGTCCTCACGGCATGGCTGCCGAGCTGTCTCGTCAGGACATTTTAATTTTTAAGAGTTTTTATATGTCAACATTAGCTTTGGCTCCAAAAGTTTTCCCGCACACCGCCACGCTTGTTTGTGTGCTGAGTTTTAGGAGGGATGTGAGTGAACGCCCTCTGCAGGCGCGGAGGCGTAATGACATAGTACCACTGTGTGTGTGTGTGTGTGTGTGTGTGTGTGTGTGTCTGTGTGTCTGTCTGTGTGTCTGTCTGTCTTGTCTCTCTTTCTCTCTCTCCCAACCTCTCTCCTTCTTTCTTTGTCTTTTTTCCATTTTCTTCATCTTTTACTTTCTTACTCCCCTCTCACTTACTCTCCCCATTTCTTTTTATTTCTTATTCTCTCTTTCTCTCTCTCTCATCTCTCTCTCTGTCTCGCCTCTCTATTTCTCGCTCCGTCTTTCTTTGTCTCTATTTTTTTTCTCTTTTACTCTGTTTGTCTTTTTTTCCTCCTCTTTCCCCTCTCACATACTCTCCCACTCTTTTTTATTCTCTCTCTCTCTCTCTTTTCTCACTCTTTCTTTCTCTCTTTTTTCTATTTTCTTCCTCTTTGCTCTCTCTCTCCATTCTCCCTCTCACATACTCTCCCTCTCTATTTTTATTTTTTATTCTATCTCTCTCTCTCTCTCTCTCTCTCTCTCTCAGTTCAATTTAAAGAGCTTTATTTATTAGCATGGCCATGAGTGTGTACACTACTGCCAAAGATTTAACAATAAAATAAAATAGAATAAGTGAACGCAAATGCAGATGCATACAATAATAATAGTAATACTGTTAGTACTACTAATAATAATATAATTATTATTAGTATTGTCAATAATAATAATTCTACTACCATAATAATATCAGTAATTATCACTGATAATAGAGAAAGTGTTAATACTACTACTACTACTACAAATAATAATAATAATAATAATAATAATAATAATAATGCATGTGTAGTAGCATAGGAATTAAATGGAATACAGGTAAAATGACAATATAAAGTATAAAAAAATAATTTTAAAAAATCCCCCCCTCTCAAGTCAGTTCAAAGAGCCTTATTGACATCACCATGGGGATGTACAGTATTGCTAAAGCATTGATATGAAACAAAAGATTTAACAATAAAATATGGTAAAATATAGTGAATACAGATACAAGTAATAATAATATTAATACTACTACTACTACTACTACTACTACTAATAATAATAATAATAATAATGAAATAAAATATAGCAGAATACTTTAAGAAAGGTAGGAACTAGAAGTAGGTAGTAAACTGCCAGTAGTGTCAATAATAAGAATTCTCTCTCTCTCTCTGTATTTGAATTTAGCACTCTGGTTAGCTACCTACATTTTGCATTCTGGTTGACAATTTAATCTTGCTCTGTGATTGGCTACCTGAATATTGACTAAATGAATCATACAGTCTGATTGGCTACCAGAATATTGAATAAATCGTACGATCTGATTGGCTAACTGAATACTGCACTCTGATTAAGTTGATGAATCCTTCAATCTAATTTTGCTCCCTTCAATCTGATAGCTAGTAAAGCATTGCACTGAATGAATCATTTAGTGTTTGACTCTGATTGGCTATTTGATGCTCTGACTCTCTATTGGAATCCTGCCTTCTCAGATTCTGAGCTGCAATAAGCTAGACAAATCATTTGATCTTTTTGGCTGGTTGAATGCAACATTGGAACATGGCTTTCAAGTGCGAGTGGTAGTTATCTTTGAAGATGAATTTGTCCGTCTGAGTTGCATTTAATGGGGTTTATGTGGGAAGTAAGCAAAACACTGGAAGATATAAAATGACCAGTTGTAGTTTATTTTCTTAAACAAAAAACACAGATAAAATGAGGGTTACTATCGCCATTTATTAAACTCATGTAGTGTTATCTGATTGCTTTCAGTCTTTGGACTGTTTTTGTCTTTCCATGGCATGATGAAAACAGCACTGATTAAAAAAAAAAACTGCATTAAATTTTTGATAAACCTTTGATGTAAATTCCTCATTGGACTGTGAACGGTGTTTATGTAGTGCTGGTAGAAAGCATAGCATAACCTCCTATTCCAGTTCTCCAAACTCTCTTGTTAAATTCTAACATTTCATTGGGCAGTCGAGTCATATGCTTTGATTTATCTAACCTGCAGTGTCATGACTAGCTGAATTCTGCAATTTTATTAGCTATAAACTCTCATTGGCTGCTCTGGATGGATTGTCAGACTACTGCTGAGGATACCCTGACATACACACACACACACACACACACACACACACACACACACACACACACACACACAAAAACACAGAGTAACAATTTACTGTGGCCGCTTACTGTGGCCATCTTAAAAGGATCCAGACTATGGGAGCAAGTCAGGCCACCTGGAGGAAACCCATGGGGTGAACTCTTTTAGACAGGAAGGTTCAAATCCATAACAGTGATTTACAGTCATTCGCAGTAATATTGAAACCACTAACATTTGTTCAATTTGTTCAATCAGCAGCATATCTGATATAATAAAGTAATGGTTAGCTGTAGGTTTGGAAATTGTCAACACTCACACACATCATCACAATGTTTTATTCATTTTATTACACACACACACACACACACACACACACACACACACACACACACACACACATATATACAGCTGGAAAAATAGACCGTGGGGGTCTGGAACCGTGGTGGTTGCTAGCTGTAGTGTGGGGGCATCTTGCATGTTTCCCTCATACAAATCATGCAGACTTCATTAGTGGACTAATCTGTCATTTTTCTTTCAAGGTTTTGCAAAAAATGGAACAAAGTGTGTTCCGTATCAGTTCAACATGGAACACGTCTTTTATCTTTCAAATACGGAACATTTCTGTATTTCATGGAACAGCTAGCAACTGCGAAGTGACGGAAACAGTACTTGATTTTTAAAATCCAATACAATGAATCCAGTGCCCATGACCCATGCTACTCCCAGGAAGGAAACCAGCAACAGGGTCATGAAGAACCAAGGCACACTGATGCATGTTGGGCACAAAGGCTACCTCATCAGGTCCCATTGCACAGTTCTGACAGAAAGTGTCTGAACACACACCACTTGCATGGGCAGCATGGACAGCATGGGCATTCTGACCCTGTCCACCACCAAAAGCTCGTACAATGAGCACATGAGCATCAGAACTGGACCCATGTGGGCAGTTGGGTGCATGTGCACTGCTTACCTGATATTACTTTGATATGTACCACCTACCTAAATATTGTTACAGACCAAATACTCCACTTCATGGCAAGAGTGTCCCCTAATGGCCGTGGCCTCTTTCTGCAGGATATTGCACCCTGTCACACTGCAAAAAGTATTACGATACATATAGATGCTTGTCAAGGTTTTTTCTTGTGTATATTATCCACCCATCTTTGGTCGATGATTATCATATACTTAAACTTCCACATAATCCACATGAAAACTGGTTGTGCTTGTAGCCCCACATAGCTGATATGGCTCCAAAGGTTGGGCGTGTTTTTCATGCTAGCTTCATGCACCGCTCAAGTTTAGAAATTTGGTGTATTTGCCTACATGGAGCTAGTAAATCTCAATTTGTTTTGCCTAACAAAATGGACACCAAGAGTCTATCAAAACTCTATACATGCCTGTCGGAATGGCCAACTTTAATGAAAATTTGTAGGCTCACTAATGATGGCATAAACATGCTATTTTCCCAGTTTCAAACAAATCACCCATAACATGCTTTCCACTTTGTGAAAATTCATTTTGAAAATTCATCTTGTATTAAAATCCTTAAGTAACGTTTGCAAGTAAAATTTAGAAATTCAAATTTCCACGACAATAAAATAAATATGTGGTGGTTATTTTATGCACCATGATGTTGCATGTTTAGTTTAGGTGTAGTTTTAGAAACGAAGGGTTCATGGCTAATTTATCTCAAATCTATCGGCCATCTGTGGGATGTGCAGGAAAAACTAGTCCAATCCAGAACTAATTGGATCTGCTGTGAATGTCTCAGTGCCAGGTACCACAGCTCACCTTCACAGGTCTTGTGGAGCCCATGTCTCAATGGGTCAGAGCTTTTTTGGCAGCGCAAGGTGGACCTATGCACTGTTAGGCACGTGGTTTTAATGTTATGGCTGATTGGTGTGTATTATGCATACCACTATAATGTCCTGGTAATCATTAAAAGTGTAAAGTATCCACTTGTCATACGTGAACACACCACAGCGTAAAATTCTTTATCTGAACTTAATCCATTCACCTAGTGAAGCAGCGGGCAGCTGGGAACACAGCACCCGGGGAGCAGTGTGTGGGGACGGTACCTTACTCAAGTGTACCTCAGTGGTGCCACTAGCAGTCCTCGGATTGGAACCCACAACCTTTTGATCGCAGGGGCAACTCCCTCACCACTAGGCCACCAGCTGCCTAGTGCCATTAGGCTACTAGGCTAAGTATTGATTATTAGCACCATGGGGTGGAAATTTGTTGAGAGGCATTCAGAACTGTCCTGGCTTCCTAAAGCCCATGGACCTTGGGGTGGGGGGCATGAAGCTATGAACCTACCTGGAACCTGAACCTTCTGCTTTAAAACATCTTTAAAACGGAATGCTCACCTGCTATGGCTTGGGAATCAGTGAAAGATTTTTCTAGAAACGTTGTGTACTGTTCAAGAATTTTCCCCGTCCTTTTTTAGGTCTTGAGTACATTTCTACCGGTATCACTACGGGCAGATTTTTCATTTAGCTAATCCGTATTCATGTCCTCGTTCGCGCTTCATATATAAATAATAAGAAAGCTTAGCAGACATTTTAAGGGATCTGTCAGCAACTCTTGGATCAGCCTTTCGGATACTTTGGGGCCATGCTGAGATGTGACTGTTCAAATCACTCAGAAGTGACTTTAAATTGTTCCCTATGGGTCACCGTGTACGAACCTGCCCGACTGAACCACCAGATCATTTGAGACTGTTTACAAACATGAAATCGACCCATCAAGGTAGCCCCTAATGTAAAAAGGCATATATTACATTATTAGAGGGCTAGTAGACCTCTATTACATTACACTGTATTTGACAGATACTCATACCCAGAAATGATGCACAGGGAGGCTTAATTACCACCAGACTAGCACAGTGTGTATTTGGTGGAAGCCAGGGCATCTGAGGACATCGCTGGTCCTCCCTACGACACAAGCTGCGCGCCGCAGCCTTGTCAGCATTCAGCTTGCAATCTCATCCCATGTCCTCAGATGCCAATTGTGTTGTCAGAAATAGCCTGATAAAAAGGGCTAATCTATACTTGGGCTTTCAGGACCCTTGTATTAAATAACCTTGGGCTTTAAAGCATTGTCCTGTACCTAGAGCTTAAACCTGACACAGAGATGCCTAAATGGGAGGAGAGAGAGAAAAACAAAATTCAGGAGCCCTATCAATAGACAGAAGCATCAGCTTGTGAGGGCATGTGAGGTGAAATGGTGTCTTAAAATCCCATCTGAGATGTAGTGCAGGCTTCACACAGGCAGGGAGCGAAGGGAAGCAGGCATGGAATGTTAGGAGCTGATGTGCAGACGAGTGTGGGGGGTTTACACAGTTTCTCTGAGGGTCGTTCATATTCGAATGGGCAAGGAAAACGAGGCTTGTTTCGAAGGTGAACTTGAATTTGGACATGAATTTACAGTCTGTGCCTTTAAGCCTCGGAGAGTGAGTGTGAGGGGGAGGGGGAGGGTCAATGAGTTCATTCTCTGCAGCGCCCCCTAGTGCTTCCTAGGGTTGGATGCTCTCTCTCCCTCTTTCTCTCCCTCTCTCTCCCTCTCGTGTTTCAGGAGGCTCGCTGGTGCTTCCAGCAGCCCCGGACAAGTGTCAGATTTTCAGCCAGAAAGAAAGAGAGAGAGAGCGAGAAAAGGAAAGGAGAGGACAGGAGAGGACCGTGCATCTTCTAATGAGTCCCTACCGCTCGCCTGACCTTTCCTACCGGGAGCGAGCCGATGCCTCGGCTTAGCCATTTTCAGGTCAAGCGAGGTTACTCGTCTATCAGCTGCTAAAACAGACCCGAGGAGGAGGAAGAGGAGGAGGAGGAAGAGGAGCTCGAGCCGCATGAGGAGAGCGAGGAGCCGACTCCGCGCACGATGTGACTGAGTGAGCGAGCGAGAGAGGTGAGGATGATGATGGCTGACGGCAGCAGAGGCAGGGGGAGGGTGTCCGAGTGTCCGCGCGGCGCGTTCCCACCGCCGCCTCCTCCGTGCGTGGACGTGCAGGAGCTGGCCTCGAAGCGCGTGGACGTGCAGAAGAAGCGCTTCTACCTGGACGTGAAGCAGAGCGCGAGGGGCCGCTTCTTAAAGATCGCCGAGGTGTGGCTGGGCCGCGGGCGCGGGGGAGGTGGAGGTGGAGGTGGTGGAGGAGGAGGAGGTGGAGGAGGAGGAGGAGGAGGGGGCGGCGGCAGGGGCCGTGGCGACGGCGTGCGTAAGAGCAAGCTTACCCTGTCCATGGCCCTGGCGCCCGAGCTCCGCTGCAGCCTCGGCGGCTTCATTGACTGCTACGCACGCGCTGGACTTCGCCAGGCTCAGCAGAGCAGACACGAGGACGAGCAGGACGAGGAGGAGCACGAGAGGGAGAGGGAGAGGGAGAGGGAGGCCGGCTCAGGCTCACCGACGCCGTCCGATGAGCACGCGGCGGCGCAGCGCGTGCTGAAGAGCGAGCTGCTCGAGCGCGACAACCGCAAGTACTACCTGGACCTAAAGGAGAACCAGCGCGGCCGGTTCCTCCGGATAAGACAGACGGTCAGCAGCGGCGGCGCGAGGATGTCCACCGGGAGCGTGGGGTACTACGGGAGCGGTGCAGGGGGCGCGGCGGCCGAGCAGACGGTGGTCCTGCCAGCGCAGGGCCTCATCGAGTTCCGCGACGCGCTCTCGCAGCTTATCGACGACTTCGGGGACGCGGAGGAGGCCGAGGACACCGAGGAGGCCGGGGAGCGCGCGCGCGCCGCAGACCGGGCCCGCGGAGAGGGGCCGCGCGCTCTCCTGCCCGAGGCCGCTTCTTTCCGCGTGGACAACAAGCGCTTCTACTTCGATGTGGGCGCCAACCGGCGCGGCGTCTTCTTGAAGGTGAGCGAGGTGCGGCAGCCGCACCGCAGCGCCATCACCGTGCCGCTGAAGGCCTGGGCGCGCTTCGGGGAGAGCTTCATGCGCTACGAGGAGGAGATGCGCCGCATCTTGGCGTGCCGCGCGGACAGGAGAACGGAGAGGCGCACGGACGCGGACGAGCACGAGGACTGACGACGGATTGACCTCGTGTGTGTGTGTGCGTGTGCGTGTGTGCTTGCGTGCGTGCGCGCGCGCGCTCGCTCGCTGAGGGGGCTGGGTTCAGTCTAATGGTTCACATCTTGTCTCCATGGGGTTTGGGGGGTTGAGGCTGCTCACCGTGGTGTGTGTGTGTAAGTGTGAAGTGCACACCAGCTTGACATGGTGTGGGTGTGAGAGTGTGAGTACGTAATGGCGCATGCAGGCTTGCCATGGGATGTGTGTGCATTGGTCTACACCATCTCGTTATTCTGTGCGTGTGTATGTGTGTGTGTGTGCGCGCTGAGGGGGTGGGTTCAGTCTAATGGTTCACATCATGTCTTCATGGGGTTGTAGGGGGGTGAGGTTGGTCGACATGGTGTGTATGAGTGTGAGTATGGTAAGCACACCAGCTTACCATAGGGTGTGTGTGTTGGCCTACACCATCTCGTTACGGTGTGTGTGTGTGTGAGAGAGAGAGAGAGAGAGAGAGTGAATGGAAAACTATATTACAGTGTGTGTTATGGTGTACATCAGCTTACCAGAAAGTGTGTAATGGTGCACACCATGGCGAGTGTGTGATGCTGCACTACAGTATATGTGATGATGCACATCATGTTACCAGGATGTGTGTGTGTGTGTGTGTGTGTGTGTGTGTGTGTGTAATAGAGCACACCATGGTGAGTGTGTGTATGTAAAATGCTTCACACCTAGAAGAAGAGAACAGAAGAACGCCACAGTGTTATAGTTTCTAAGCCTGTTTTTTGAACAATGTACCTCTATAGCCTGTTACTGTACTGTACAACTCTGGTGAACCACAATAGCACTTTCACATTTAGCCTAACAACACTGCTAGTTTTTTCTTTTTCAATGTACAGATGATTAGCATCAGTGTCGAAGCAGATTGGTAGAAAACGAAGCAGCTATGTTTAGGTGAATAGGCTCTGCTTGAGACTTTAAAGTACACTTCAAAGACGTGGAGGAAAACCATTCATTCAGCATTCCTCAATGTGTGTGTGTGTGTGTGTGTGTGTGTGTGTGTGGGTGTGTGGGTACATGCCCAATCGGATGTGCTTGTGTGATGAATTAGAATCAAGTAGCAATTTTAAAGGTCTGTTTTACACATACAGAGTTAGTGGTACTGTACACATTTCTGTCGTCCATTTGCACCCAGGCGGAGTGAGCAGGCCTTGATGGATGAATATAAAAATGCTCCTTCAGTGGTAGAAGGTCAGATCTAATTAGAAGAATTTATAAATGAATTAACTAGGCAAGAGGAATGCGTGTCAGAGACATAGTACTCTGCACTGAAGCAGATTTTTACACAAATGGCAATTGTACAAAAATTGCAGCAATATCTAATATAAATATATAGGAAAATGTCTCATCAAAAGAAAGAAACATGGAAGGAAAATCTGGCTGTATTTTTCTCCTTCTGCAGAAATAACAACAGCAAGGGAACATGCGTCAATCGGTAACTGATCGGGCCGTCCGATGTTCTCCGTACATACAAATCCTGCTCTCTTACTCTTAACAGTAATAGAGTATCACATTCCTTAATGAGCAGAAGTGAGGACATGCCAAAACCTGTTCTACTCATAAGGGTATTAGTGCAATTGTAACACTTTGCACAGTTTTTAATATAAAATGTAAGAAAAATAATGAAATTGTATAGAAACAGTAAAACTTCTTTTGACTTATATACACAGATAATCTATGGAGCTATATGAGTTTGAACAATGAGAATAGGTCTTAAGACTAATATTAACAACCCCTGTTTACAAATAAACAAGCCCCTTCTCCTTTCCAGGAGAGTGGAACAGAAATAAATGAAGAAAGGCAAGTTAAAGGAATAGTTTGGTAAAACACAGTTTTCCACTCATTCCACATGTAGTCAATCAGACAAGACATGTTTGGTGTCCAAATGTAGCTTCTTTAGTTTAGAACTGGAGCTGTGCTAAAACACGAGAAGTCAATAGTTCTCTCAGTCTGCTCAAACCATGTCTAGGTCTTTATAAAGGTGCACCAGACATTTGTGTGTATTTTTGGGCACACTGTGACTTAAAAATGAACAAAATGTCAACGCATAGTCGAATGCTGCAGGCAGCTATTTCAGACAACGGGGTCTGTTTTCACGTAAAGCCTGAGGTGTAGGAGTGCCGTGCTAGAATCAGTTTGGCTGTCATGAATTTGGAGGAATCTGATCCAAGATCAGTCCTCTCCAGTCTCAATGTTGTCTAGAATTGCTCCCTGTAGTGGCAAAACATTTAATACTGCTCTGCTGCATGGTACCAGTTCAACTGTACTCACCTTACTAACTGCTACTGACTTACTAACTGCAGTGGAAAACGAGATACCATGTACCAAAAAGTGAGTAGAGTCAAGCTGGGCCAAGCCAGAAATGCAACTTTAGTATCTTAATAGTCGCATTTACATTGTTGGAGTGTAAAACTAAAAATGACAAACTGCAAACATGTCTTGGCTGATGGATTACATCTGGGGAAGGTAAAGAGTGTAAATTTGATTCCATTCTTACATTTATATGGCTCTTGGTAAAGGAAAAGCATCGCAGCGTTGAAATAATAGGCCAAAAATGGGCTCAGATTAGATGCCTGTCATCATCACTAGCGGTGGTTTAGCACGCTAGGACCTGCTTCACAGTATGCCTCATACTGAGATTGCTTTTACATTAATTGCTTGAGAGCATTTGAGCAGACTAGCGTTCGGATCACAGACCTCCCATTTTTTCATAAATGATTGCAAAGCTAATGACACGCTTGCGATGGCTTAGCTCAATTAAAAATGAAAAGTCCCACATCCCTGCATAGAGTCTAATTGAACTGACCCGGTATTTAAAGTCCTGTAGGCCTAAAATGGAAACCTTTTTTGAACCCTCAGATATGTTTTGCTTATTGAGAAGTTAAAGGCGAAAGCGTTGTGAAAGTGTATAGACAAGGAAAAAATAGCGCCGTGTTAATTTGGCGGAAGATCTGGTTATTGTTTACCTGTTTGTCATGGCCATGCCATTCTTAATGGAGTCATTATCTATAGCGGGTGACCAATGAATAGTCACATTGTATTTTAACAAGCTATATTCTATTGAAAACATACCTGACAGGTGTGTTAAGGGCTTTACTGCTTTCACACTTAAAACAGGGCTTCATTTCATATCTGATCACACAGTTGAACTGCTATGAGGTCTTTTCAAAGGCTTTAACCAATGGAAGCTGTTTTTTCGTGGCGCTGTCTTGGCATTGCCGTTCACCCAAGACAGACAGCACAAAATGCTTATAGTACTCTTATGTGGTGTCCATAATGCTACGTCTGCATTTTATTTCTTGCTTTTTTTCCGAGTCGTTGGAGACGTTGTGCAATCGCTATGTGAGCGTAGAGGGAGCTAAAGTAAAGCCTAGAAAAAGGTCGCGGTGGAAACATCAATGTTATCATAGGAAAGACACTTGACATTTGACATTCACACCATCGCGTTCAGAAAACAGCGTCTCAAAGTCATACGCTGGCCTCATAACTGACTGGCAGTGGCCCTTCAAATGCCTTTTCTATAAGGACGAATTTGTGCTACAAGACATTAGTTTACACCTCATAGCACAATTAAACACAATCTTGACTTTATTCTTAAGATTACTTCCCCCTATTTCTTATCTGAATGTGTGTATGGACCGAGAGATGTACACGTATGCAAATAATGTCCAGCTGACAAAAAAGCAATTCTTTCGCCCATTCCTATTGGTTATTAGCGCTTTAAAGGACTTTGATATAAAGTTAGAGTTATTAACTAGCTATTTGAGGCAATTGCAATTTTTAGAGCGATCAGTTTTAGAGTTATATCTATTTCTCTTTTACATGATAGTATAACCGTGATAAGGAAAGATTCGCGTGGGTTTAGCTCACATGGTCGACACATAAACATGTCCTAAGACTTAGCAGCACTTCCCACAAGCACTTTATTAAAACAGCACTTTCAGCTGCTACTGCTGCTGCTGCTGCTTCGGCTTCTACTATCTGAATGGTTTGAAGGGACTATTTCTCACCCAGTGTACTACAAGGAGGAATCTACTTCTCACTCGTGTGATAATTAATGACAATCACGCACATAAAGACCGTCTCACAAGAATGCATTTTATAAGGAAAATACAGCACATTCTTAGCATCTGTAGACTACTTGCTATTAAAAGGAGTATCAGACCAGTTTGGGCCGTAATTATGTGACCGTTTAGGGTTTGGGGTCTGATCCGTAACAACTACAGTCTCGTAAAGCAGGAGAGCAGCATGCTTCGTAGACATGACCAAGAAATATTGTGTGAGTGGCAGTAGCTTTCATTGTATTTGCATTGAGGTTCCTCATTTCAGAATGACTGACTCTATACTTAACATACGGTGAAAGCTGCCTCAAAAAATTCAGCACTTGTTGAACATTTCGAAACTTTTTGGGTTTCTTTTCTGGTCTTGGATTACCCCAAGTCTCTGACTACATTACACTGACAGTGGGAATTCTCCTTTAGGAGTAATCCAGAAAATCAGCATCCCAGGAAACCTGCCCATAGAAGGACTTGATATTTTAGCTTATTCTTTTTCTTTGTTTTCCACTCACCTTTTCAAGAACTGTGGTTTATTACCTCTCACGAATGCTCTTTTCTCCTATTCATCGATTATATATCAGGGCTATTGCATACTGGGCATTGGCAGAACTTAAATTCTATTGTTAAAGCTAGTTACTAGGTAATATTAGAATATGAAGTATGTTTCTATGGTAAAAGGTTGTACGCTTGAAAAGTGAAACAGAATGGTGTGAAGGCCATAAAGGATGTTACCTCTGAACTACTGTAGTTTAGACAGTGCAGATGAAACATAACACAGATTGAAAAAAGAGATGCACTTTAAAATATATTCGTTTTGACCTCACAGAAATATATTAAGTATGTTGTGTATAGAAGATAAAAATACAATCACAAAAATGTGTTTTTGGTAGAATTTTATTCCAAGTGCTATGCATTTGTTTTATTTTTTTCATCACTGATTCCAGTCATTCTTGGCAGTCCAGGGTGATGTTGCTAGATGGGGCAAAAACTATGAGCGGCCCTTAGTAGGGTTGGGTGGTATAACAGTAATAAGGGATACTAAATTATTCAAAAATAACTGTGAAGTTATTATTCTTCATCTACATAGAAAACGGCCAAAAAACACTTTATATCGGAGGGTCACTGATTGGTGGTGTCACTGATAGAAATGTGTGGGTTAATAGCTACATGTATTATAGGACAAATTTCATTTTGACTTTACTCTCTTAGACACGTGTCAGCAGATCCCCAATTAGACAGAATCAAACCTGTTTGATGTTATGTGGCATTTTTGAACTGCTAATTTAACTACTGCTAGCTTAGAGAACACACTACAGCTCCAGAAAAACATTTGGAGCTGTAGTGATTTTTTTATGATTCTGAAAGCTATCTAACTTTCAAAATCATATTTGAAATCACTCATAAAATCTTAACAAAATCATGTAAAACATTTGTAGCCTTTTTGTTCAAACAGCAGAGTTCTTCAGGCCGTATTTCACAACAAAAGTGGCTACTCTTTTTTCTACTCATGGCTTTACCAGCATTTAGGTCTTTTAATTCAAGGCTGGGCCTTTCCCTATAAACAACCACCATGTTGAGTGTTAAAATATTTCTTATTCAGTTTTCAACCAGGGTGAGCAGGCCTGCTGTCAGGGCGCCATTAAACAGTTAGCAGTTGCTGCTAGGTAGTTTGCCATTTGCCGAATGGACGAATGAAATTCGAGCATGGCGTTCTTATATTTAGTGACTATGTAATCAATCAGACCTGGACAAGATGGACATAAATGCCTTTACATCATGCTTTTAGTTCACACTATATGCTGCTGTAAAATCTGGAGACTGTTGAAAGGTATAAAAAAGTGCATACCAGCCAACCCTACTATTAGATGCATACTTCACTTAGTATCCTTTGAGGCAATTTTTAAAAGGTGATTATATTGCAGCTGTCTTGGTTCATCGTAAAACTTGAATTCATAGAACTGGACTGTTATGATGCATAGCCAACTTGTATTCAAGTAACACTTTTTGAACCCATGAGCCTTAAAATCATTGCAGTGAAACAGTAATGATTTAGTTTAGGTTTATGATTTGTTGTAATAAATTAATTTGCCTTTATCACCAAAATGTAATGTCGCTTTTCTTATTAGTTCTTTTGAGGCCCAAGATGAATGGAAGAATCTCTTTGCCTAAAAAGCAAAAGTCCAAAATTTTGAATGGGGTAACTGAGCATTCCTAAAAGTAGGACTTCACGCAGGATGAGTAACTACTGAAGAAAACATTCATGGCATACCGGTCCGGCCAAAATGCATAGGCCTCTTTGTGTGTTGATAACTGATAGTTGTGTAGGTAATGTGGTGTAAAGGTGTGGATATCGAAGCTTTGTTGGTTTGTTTCCTTTTCCTTTGTGTTGATCATGGCATCTCTGCTGCAGTTTGAAAAATTTATAATTATAAGTGTTTGATAAAGACTTCAAAAGAAATGGTGAAATAAAAAAAAATGTTTTGGTGTATCTTTTGATAATGTAACGTACATCATTAGTGTGTCCTCCTATAGTCCTATAGAGTATTATACGACTCAAAACAAGAAAGCAATTGTTCTGTATTGTAGCACTTTTCATTAACGTGTGTACTGTATTAGTTCACGTTTAACATGTATGGTACTGTATGAATATTCATAATTGCCTTGTAATGTTTGTTAAAGGTTGCAACATGTAGGATACGTACTCGAAGGATACATAAACTTTTTAAAGATCATGCATGCTGACAGCTGGGTCCTGACTGACTTTCTAAAAAAATGGTGCTATAATTATGATTTAAAGGTGCTCATACGGACCCCAGGTGCATGCATGTCGAGTGAAAAATTGAAGTAGAGCAAACTTGAAGCTAGTTATTGGTCAATCGTCAACCGAATGACAAGATATCCTCCCTTAAACACAGGTGGGTTTGTGTAACTGTAAATTGCAAACGCAGTCAGCAGAAAACTCAACATCAAGCTGACCAAGATCAGGGTGTAGCAAGCGTAGGTTTGCACCAGCAGAAGGCTGCAGTGACAGTCACATGACTTATATATCAGAGAGAACAGCTTATCCAGGAGAATCCTCACCTTTGTAAGCAGTGTGAGGACACCTGCACCAAAGTAAAAGATGAGATCGAGATGCCTATTTACAGTTACCCAACCTCTGTGTGGATAAACTCCAAAAGATCCATAGACAATCTAACTGAAATAAAATGTTTTTTTAACCTTATGTTTAAAATGTGTCTTTTTTATCAACTTGTATCGTGTCACAAAGTAGAAGAAAATATATATATATATATATATATTTATATATA
>JBBJLS010000036.1:4660867-4678367 GCA_037577275.1 Bryconaethiops microstoma
TGGCACAAAGTAGAAGAAAATATATATATATATATATATATTTATATATATATATATATATATATATATATATCAGATTGTCACGTGGGAAGATGTGTTAAGCCTATGCTTTTAAAACAAAGGAGAATGTGGATATTTTGGTTGTATCTTTGCTTCTTTTATTTTATTGGTAAATAAAAATGAACAAACAGAAATCGGACATTATAGTTTGTGGTACATTGTGTTTTCATCTACACCAGAGGACACCAACACTGCTCCTGGAGATCTACTTTCCTGCCATGTTTAGCTCCAACCCGCTTGTATGCATTTAACTGCGTCTATCTAACGTTCCAGCCAATCAGTTCATTAGCTAGAGCAGTTGGTGCAGGTTGTGATAGGAAGTAGATTTTTAGGACCAAGGTTGGTGACCACTGATCTACACCATACATTTATGACAGAAATTGTAATAAAAGATGATTCTACTTATAAGATTATGACAGTTCATTTTGTCTTCACAGTAATTATTTATAGGATGTTATAGTTTTATTTGCTCAAGTGAAATGGTGATGGATTTGTATTTTCCTAAGTATCTTCAAATGATAATACTTTAACTTCAAGTATATTTGTTACTGTCTACTCTGTTATTAATGTGTCTTTATGCTAGGTTGGTGAGAGAATCTTCTTTTTTTCTACCTTTGAGGTTTATTGTCTATTTTGGACCAATGGTAATTCAAAAAGAGAAGAATGAAGCCTGACAAAGTTCAGTTCCTGTGCTGAAAGACACTGAGGGTACTAAGAAGCTCCACTGCTGTTTTATAAAAGTTACTTAGTACTTATGTTTTTGACATGCTACTTGTATGCTTCTGATTAAGTCTTTTTGTGCTTGAAAATGTGCAAACCCATTGGAAGTTCCAAAGTTCTGCAAGATATGTGACCTAAAAGTCCTAGAAGTAGATAAAGAGAACACAGTTAAGGAAAGTGGCCACTGTAGTCACACACCAAAGCACAGCACACAGTGTGAACAGTGTGAAATTCTTTCTCTGTATTTAACCCATTCACCAAGTGACGCAGTGGGCAGCCAGGAACACAGCGCTATGGGGAAGGTACCTTGCTCAAAGGTACATCAGTGGTGCCATTGGCAGCCCTGGGATTCGAACCAACAACCTTCAGATCGCAGGGGTAACTCCTTAACCACCAACCCAATGAATGAAAAATTTTTAAACATTTATTTATCCAAATCACCAAATATCCAACTTTACCTATATTCCAGTGGCAGAAGTATGTGAACCTTTGCTTTCAGCGTCTGGCGAGACCCTCAAGAGCAGCAAAAACTGCAGTTATCCTCCTCACAGAACAGCTCCAACTCTTGGATGTTGGAGGGTGAATTGCTTGCTACAGGTTTATCCACAGCATTTCTAATGGATTAAGGTCAGGACTTTGACTTGGCCATTTCAGAGCATTAGTTGCTTAAAAGTTACCTCAGGCTCCTTTGTGACCTCGCAGACTGTGACCTGCCAGGCTCTTGGGGTGATCTTTGTTGGTCGACTGCAGACTGGTGGTGTCCAAATACTTTAGAAATGATTGTATAACCTTTTATTAGCAGAATGAGCAAAAACTCTTTTTTTTCTGAGTTTTTTTTTCCCTGCAAAATCTTTGTTCATTATGCTTTTATAAACATATGTTGTGAAGATCAGACTTTGATAGATCTCCGTTCATTAAATAAAACGGAGTGAAAGCACATGACTTTTTCACTTTCAAATTAACTGCTAATCTTAGAGGCTCCAAAACTTTTGCCACTCAGATATGTAATATTGGATTATTTTACTCCATAAATGAATTACAGTGTTTAATATTTTCATCTCATTTTATTAATTGGGTTCTCTTTCAGGACTAGTTTGAAAATCTGATTGTTTTAATTCTAAACCATTCAAGAACTTTCAAGCGCAAACTAACATTCACTTCCCAGTCCTTACAGCTCATATGCTATATGTATATGGTTTCTGCGATGTAAAAAAAAAAAAGTAAACATTTATTTATAGCTGCCTTTTTAGCCTAAAGCAGTTTAGCTTTGCCCATCCATGTTGAAACTACAAGGAGTGTTTCAGCCCAGACTGCTTTCTGAACAAGGAACATTGTACGGCAGGCAATCAGAACAGAGGTCATTTGTCTGTATCAGTCCTAAAGGCATGGTGGCAGAAAAAAAACCTGTTAATTCTACGGGATAATGAGAGTCTGGAAAGACTTGTAAAAATTAATTATGGCTTTTTGGTACCTAAACCCACACAGAAGTTGAGGGGGAAAAAAACCCACAAAAAGGTAAAATAAGGGCTCCTTCACACTTACGTGACTCATTTACAAAAATGTTTTGAGTAAAAGGTTCTTCTATGCCGTTGCTCAGAGATCCCATGGGGAAACTTTGAGTAAAAGTAAATAGTACAGGAATGAATTAAATTCGTATCTCTTATCTATTAGTTGGCTCAGTCTTCCGTCTGCTTCAGTTAGTTTAGCAAGAACTGCTTAGGCAGGACGTTTTGACTGAGTATGAGCTTCAAAAAGCTTTAATATGCCATTATTAAGTTTTGGATATAATTAACAGAGTCAGTGGTTCCATGCCCTATGCTGGCTATTTTCATGCAGTTATTTCATAGCATGACACTCAAAAGGCAGGTAAACATTATTTCCAACTTCTTTTTCATGTGAACCTCTAATTAGATTTAAGAAGAAAAAGGAAGTGGTTAAGAGAGCACTGCAGCGTTGGATTGTGTAAAGATAAAGAAAGCCCCTGCTATTAGCCTCTCCTCTACCAGTGGTCAGCTGATGCAACCGCCTCACCATTTCCTGTTAAACTGCTGCTGTTTTTAAGAGAAACACAGATATTAGAGACTCTTTATGTGCGTTTGGCGTTAAAAACAGTGCTGCATTACAATAAATATATCGTATAATAAATACATATCAATCCATACCATCAAAATGGGAAAATATGTTGTTTTGTTTTTTATAAAGTTATTAATGTTTCAGTTAGAAGGAGACATAAGAAACAGGTTTGGTTTCTTACTTTTTGGTGCAGACATTTTATATAAACACACACACACACACACACACACACACACACACACACACGTGTGCTTTGCAGCCAGTTTGATAGAACCAGTTTAGAAAAAAACAGAATCACTTGGATAGATGAAGGATCACCCTTCCAATTTGTGGAACCAACTTTGGCTTTAATTACTGCCTTGAGTCTCTTGGGATACATCATTACCAATTTGCTCATGAAGACTGTGCAATATTTGCCCACTATTCTTTGCAGAACTGTTCAAGCTCAGTCAGATTGGATGGTGACCATAGGTGGACTGCAATCGTCAAGTCATTCCACAGATTTTTGAGAAAGGTTTAAGTCTGGGCTCTGACTAGGCCACGCAAGGACATTTACCTTTTTCTCCTTCAGCCACTGTGTGATCAGTTTTGCTGTATGGTTTCGGTCACTGTCATGTTGAAAGGTGAACGTATTTTCCTATTGACAGCTTTTTAACAGCAAGCAACAGGTTTTCCTCAAGAACCTGATGGTACTTTGTCCATTTCTCCTTCCATCATGAGAAGTGCCCCAGTCTCTGCTACAAAGAAACACCCCCAAATCAGAATGTTGCCACTTCCATGCTTTACTGTAGGTTTTGAGTTCTTTGGATGGTGAGCTGTACAAGCTTTCCACCTGTACCATTTGGTGTTGAGGAAAATATTGGTTCGATATTGGTTCGACCAATCAATTTTGGGCAAAGACCTTTCTTGAGGAGTGTTTTTTTTTCTTCCAGCTCACACATACAAGCCATATTTGTGGAGCACTTGGGATATTGTTATCACATGAACCACTCTTTGCCATAAAATCCTGTAACTGCTTCAAAGTTGCCATAGACCTCTTGGTAGCCTCTCTGACCAGTTTCCTCCTCGCTCTTCCATCCAGTTTGTTGTGATTGGTGTATGTCCTAATAGTACTTTCCATTTCCACTTTCCATTTCTTAATTATAGACTTTACTGCACTCTAAGGGATTGTCAGAGCTTTTGAATTTTTTTTGTATCCATCTCCTGACTTGTCCACACCTTTGTCCCTGAGATCTTTTGACAGTGCCTTGCCACCCACAGCTGATTTTAGTTGCACTACCAAACACTGGAATGCTCCAGGAATAGATTTTTTTAATGCTGAACACAACTACAGTTGATCACAGGTGGAAGCCAATTAGCTTGGTGTGCAATGTAGGTGCACACCTACGATTGATTGTATTTACAGGTATTCTTTTAGGAAGGTATTTTTTTCCTTAAACTGCTGGCATCATATCTTTCACAAGGATGTTATAAGTTGCATTGAGTAAATGCAGCTGGAAAATGTTTTTGTTTGTGACTCTTCATTTTAGACAGCAAAACAACAAAAAGAAAATATTTTCAAGGGGGTGATTCTTATCCATAACCGCTGTAGCTGCAACACTAAAACGCCCTGTTCCTGCTTCCAGGCTTAAAGAATAAATAACTGTTTACTTGCTGCCTAATATATCCCACTTCTCACCAGGTGCCATTGTAACAAAGTGATCAATATTATTTATTTTACCTGTTTTTATATTGGTTTATATCTAAGTGCAATTTACTAAGGGCACTGTTTCTTCTGCTTACAGTTTACATACATGTATATTTTGTATAATATTAAGAGAATTTTTTTTAATTTAATTTAATTTTTTTATTTAATACTATTTTCTACATAGTACTTTGGGCTTTATTTTATTTTATTTTATTCTATTTTATTCTATTATTTTCTCAATTCTGCTACTCTGAACTTTGTACTGTCCACTTTCTGCCATTACTAATCGAATTTCCCACTTGTGGGACTAATAAAGGCTTATCTTATCATATATATATATATATGTGTGTTCTTTATAGGATAGCTTATCAGTACTAAATAATGATCACAATAATAACTATTAATAATCTTTTGGCTTTATATATCTGTTATTATTCACAAACCTGTTTTTTACATTTGTTACAAATGTATGTATGGATATACACCACTTTGGAACTCATATATTTATAATCTGTAATATATATATATATATATATATGTATGTTAACCTAGAGTAAAACGTGTTTAACTTAGATAAAAGGATAGGTTTTTCATTTTCCAATGTCCCTGGGTGCTGTGCTGATTCTGTTAAAGTTCATGTTGTGGTCGGGGCTAAAGAAGCACAACCTATGGTTTTACCGCTAGCAGAGCTGGGTAATTTCCTGTGCTTTTGCAGTTTAGAGTTTGAGGTCAAGTGATTTCCTTTTTGGTATGTCTCACTTGATGTTCCTCAAACTGAAGTGACAAACTGCACAGTTCCCTACAAACGCATGTCACACACTCCTTACTTACAAAAGCTCACAGCAGCCTTTGTCGTAATGGTAAGTACATAAAACATTTATCGTAATGAATGAATTGCTTTTGATTATTGAACTGTCTTTATATTGATAACACATCAGTGGCCATGAGAAAAAGCGCATTTAGTAGGAGTGGTATTTATATGAGTAAATTTGACATAAATAATACCTATTTTCTAACCATGCTGCAGCATTACTGGTCATTTTTTGTGATGTATCTGCTTTCTCTTGCTATCTAACAGCACTATACAACTAACATGAATCACTTTAATGCGTTGCATGTAAGTTTAAAAAGGACTTTAGGTGTTTAGACTGAAAAAGAAGTCTCACTTGCATCATCGGTAGATAAATGAGAAGTTTCTGCTCTCTGTCATCTGCTCAGCAGCATGAGGTTTTGCAGCCATCACGTTATATTGTCAGTTTCCACAGGATATCTCGCACAGAGATCCATATCTTTACTTCCATGTTTATCTACCGCATTGCAGAGAGCAGCAGAAACAGTTCTGTACAGTTCTATAAACCTCGTATAGCTTTTTTGCCTGGTTTCGCTCTTATACGCTATTTATACAGGTGAACATTCGGTCCAAACAATTGGTGTATGCCTGCTGAGGATAGTGGTGGTAAAAAGCTTCTGTTTTCATGGCCAAATAGTCACATGGTTGCAACAGAACAAATGGAGGATCAAATGCTTATCTACAGAGAGTAGGCAAAGGTCAATTTAAAGAGTACTGAAACATTAGAAACATGTCTTAACCAGGACCACTCGGCAGCGAGGCCCTCCTCTAACATGAAACTGGGTGAGATTTCTTTTTGAGCACATTGCCGTGTCTTAAAGGTTATTCCTGTTAGGGGGAAGGGGTCTACACGGGCACTGAGAAGAAAAGACGACTTGAGTATCTGTGTATCTGTTCCTAACTTTGCTGTGAAGGAAGCTGTAAAGGATATGAGCTACGTCTGTAACTATAAATAATCTAACTGGTCATTTCGGATGGCTGCTGCTGTGACAAAGCCTATAAGTAACACCTTTTTAACTGAAATGTGTGGGATGCATTACCAAGTGGTGTACAGAAATACACATTTATGCTGAAAAAGGGGTACAGATATACAGTGTTCAATTAACTCAAATGAGGTATTTTAATGTTTGCAGGGTGATATTCTGTAGTAAAGAGACATGGAAGCACGAGGGAGGGAAGGAGTCCAGCTCTCCTCAACAAACCCCACTAAGCCTGCCGGCACCCTGGCACTGAGGAACTTCACCATACCCAGAAAGAAGCGGGTGTCTGGACAAGGTTTTCCCGATTAACCCACTAACCCAAAATACAGAAGCTATTTTAAGTATTCTTACTTAGACTTAAGGAAAGGTAGTCAGTTTTTTTTTTCAGTCAGAAAAGAAATCATAATGGGAATTGTTTTTGGTGAAGAGCTGCAAATTTTATCCAATGCTCTGAATTTTCTTTTCTTGCTCTACCCTGTGGGTTTTAACCACGGTGTCTGACTTGTACATTTGCTTAACAGTCCTCCTGGAGCCTTGCCCCGAGGAAAGCCGGGATTACTGTCTTATTCAGTCCAAATTAAGAGAGGTCAGATTAGACATGAGGAAAGAGCATGCTAATGACTGGCTCTGGAATGATGTGAAGTTAGTGCATAATGAAGAATTGCTGAAGGAATTCTCTGAAAAAAGGTATGTTAAGTTAGTTCATAAAGCACCAATAGGTAATGTCTTTTTGCAGGCTTCCTATTGGCCATTCATTCAGTGTAATTGAAATTCACTAAGATGCTTTTAACTAATTTAATCAAATGTAAGATTTTCCCTAGTAATTATGTTAATGCATAAACTAGGACCCGCTCTGTGTGTGAAATGTTGTGACTCTGTGTTGAACTGCTAGTGAGCAATGGGGGTGAAACGGGAGGGGGGGAAACCCCTTACAGAGAAAACAGTTCATGTCTCTCCACAAGAAAGGCTGGGCCGAAATATAACACAGTACATCTGCAGCTTCCTTCATATAAATAAGTGTGTGCACCAGCACCAATGGAAAAAAAAAGGCATTTAAACACAATAAAAATGATTTCATGTTGATTTGTTTGCTTTCCTACAAATGCATACATCCAGTTCACTTTTCTAATCGAGTTACTGAAAAAAAGGCATAGATCAACCTCCAAAACTATTCATAACAAGCTGCTTTTAATGTTTTTTTCCCCAATTTATTTTATGCAATGTTTCATCAATTTAGGTCAGAGATGCGTTCAAGAGGTAGACATGGGAGAGAAATGGAGGAAAGATTTTGGTTCTTGGTTGCATCTCATGAAACAACAACTCAAATTTATCAGCATGGATTAAGGACTGAGACTCAGGAACATTATTCTTTGGGAAAACCGTCACATGGGGTTTATTTATTCAAGCATGTTGATGTGGCCCTGAAGCATGCAGCCACCAGCACATTAAATGGAAAAACCCTGATCATTTTCAAGGTTAGTTGAATTCTCCACACTTATAACGACACCTGTATCTTCAACACACGTTCTGTTTTTGAACATATAACAGCTTGACTGGTATGGTGCTTTAATTTAATTCCATTATTTTGTTTTTAAAGGTCCTCATTGGAAAGGTGAAAAAAGTAACACCATGTTCAGAATGGAACAGAACACCAGACCCTATGGTTGCCTTTGACTGTCACATGTCTAGGGATGGAGTATCACATCAAGAAAGCCTTTCTCAGCAGGTTTTGGGATCAATTGTAAGTCATTAATGGCACAAAATAATGTATAATAATGATCAAATGTATGCAAATAATGTAATAATGTAACTTTTTTTTTTTTGCCTCCAGGTGTTTCTGTTTGACTACAATGACCACCAAGAGCTTAACAAAAGGCCAAGGCAGTGTTTGCCCTATGCTCTGGTTTCATTTGTTCCAGCCATTATTGCCACACCACCCACATCTATAAGCCCACCGGTTTCACCAGTTAAGCATCCTAACAGTCTCCCACCCGGTATGGTAAAATGTTCCCTTACAGGCTTAATAAACTAGTCTATGCAAATTCATAAACAGTTATTGTCTTTATTCAAAAATGCTCTGTGATGGCTTATATATTATTAAACAAAGATTTCAATCTATCCTGGCAGGCCCTCTGGAACATCTGAGAGGATGCACGGTAGCTAAGAGAAGAGGAAAGGGAGAGAATGCTACAGTGACTTTCAAACATTTTGCAACACAAGGCTATCCAGGAACAGATTACACATCTCAGACTTATGGAACAGACACTACCCCAGTTCAATACAATGAACTGCAGAACCCCTTCTATTTCGTCCCACCCCCATACATGCCTCCTTTTCATACAGCTGGACATTTCAGTCCTTCCCTGCCATATGTCAATGGCAATCCTTTTCAGAGTAGCTATGCAGATGAATCTACATTTACTTCAAATGCACCGACTCTGGGGACTACAGCCATCTATGGAAGCAATACAGACAAGTGTGATTTAATACCTCAAACTCCAGCAGAAAGAATTTCCACTGTAGTTTATTCTTCTCGATTGGTCAAGGACCCAAGATTGTCCAGACAGGAAACAAACATAAAGAGTAGCTCAGAACAAGAGGAAGCAAGCAGTGTCACAGAGTGTAATGAACTGAGTTGCCAGCCACACCTACAAAACCAAGAAGAGAGGAATGAGTGTTCTAGAACTGACTCACATGAAAAACAGTCATTGCGAGGGGTTGAGGAGCAGAGCGATGAGTGTCAACAAGATGGTCCCCAGGAATGCCATACAAATCCACAAAAAATCAAAACGGAAAATATGCCTTCAATTAAGTTATTCAAAATGAAATTTCAGAAATATGCTGTGTATTTAAGGATGTCAGATGAGGAGAGGCACAAAAATATATGGTCTCAAGAAGACCTGACACCAGAGCAAAAACAACTGTTGACTGACCGCATACATTTCTATGAGCCGTACTACCGGAAATACAAACAAGGATTACTCTTTCAGAAAGACAATGAAACAGAAAATGCCTTGAGTTCATCTAATTTGGAGCCTAAAAACAATGAAACGAGCCCTTCCACACCAGATAAGTTGAAATTAATGATACAAGATAACACCATGAATCAGTCCCATATGACACGATCACCAAGCTCTAATGATTCCAAGTTGACATCCACAACAGATCTGGTAAAGAACGAGAAAGCGAAAGTACATAATAGTACTGAATCAAACAGTGAAACAGAAAAAGTCTTGAAGGATAAAGAACATCCTTCAACAGATTCCTACACATACTTAGCAGAGATTGAAAATGGAAGTGTGGTTCAATATGTGGGAGAACCAGTTTTTCCAGAGCAGTCTCTCAAAAAGGGGCCTTTGATTCTGAATAATTCAAAGAAGAGAGAAGTCATTGAATGTTCCGGGGATTTTGAACAACAGTTGTGTTTGAGTCCTTCAAAACAAGAAAAATTAAATCCCCAAGCTGTCAGTGAAATCAAATGTTCCACAGTTGCAAGTGAATTTACACTAAGTAATAACACAGCGGAAAATCAAGAATTAGAGTTCCACAACATCATAGCCATGGATTTGGCAAACTGTGTTGACATCTCAGTTGAGGATGTGACAGAACGTAGTGATTTTCCTTCTGCTACTGCAATGATGCCAGATCAGAAAAGTCTACATGGCACAAAAAAACAAGACAGGGAATCACTGACACATTCGGAATCTGGTGACTATTCTGAAATGTCCATAGAGGTTAGGAGGGGAGAATTACGACAAGACAACACTATTCACAGTGATTTATACAAAAGATTACAGCTGGAACAACTATTGTCCGATTTAAATGGAGCAAACCCCTTCTCCAACAAGTCGTACCTCTGCCCTAAACATCTGGACAAAAGCCCTGTTATCAATCATCTGCATGAAACAACGTCAAAGGAAAACTGTAGCAAAACTGAGAAACAGAACAGTGACTCAGGAGAGGATCTCCAGATCATTGTTACAAGGAGGTCCCGCCAAGTGTCTGTGACAACAGAAAAGCTTACTCTTTCTGAACGATTCTCCAAATTGAGACACCTTCAGAAGAAGCAAAGAGGTGTTATTCTTAAGAAAAAAGTCAATGACATCATCACAGTTCCTCTCAATGGAGATATAAAGTTTGATTCATTAGAAGATCTAAGTTTAAGAAATGATGGAGAAAAAGAAACATTTAACAATGTTAAATTGATCCAGCTATTGGCACAGAGGTTCAATGCAGCTAGGTCACAGACTAATTGCAGGCACCTTCGTGGGAAATGCTCCAAGGTGCGAAGCAGGAGAAAGACATTTTCCAATGCATTGCCTTTACGACATTCTGCTCAATTACCATCCTATGGTCTAAGAAGGACAACGCATTTCAAGAAGAAACGCTTATGGACACCAATAAAAAAAGGTAAAACAAAACTAGGCCCCAAAAGGACTTCCCAGTGTCACAGTTTGTTTAGCAAATCAATTTCAAATCCATCAACTTCCAAACCACCTAATACTGGGACGCCTCATAGCTATAAAGGTTCCACTTCATGCCTTGACTTGAGTGCATCATCTCAATCTCCTGGCCTTCAAAGCCATAACAAACTTGAGTCTAATCAAGAAGACATCTCTAACATTTCAGCAGAAGATCCCTCCTGTCCTGACACATCTATCAGTGAAAATAACCCAAGTCATGATGATGCATTAGGGCACGTCACTGCCTTCAAAGAGAAGTCCGCAGAAGTTGCGAGAGAGTTTGAGTTGGTAATTTCGAGGGATGATGATATCAAAAAATTGCAGGGAGCCATCTTAGATATCAAAAATACAGTAGTGTCTGATGAAATGGAAGCAGAAAGAGGAACAAGCAACATCTGTTATGAGGACAAAGCTTCCCCAGTAACATGTCCTGCCAACAATGAGTCAAACAAAGATGGTAAGATTGCAAAAGCAGAGGAAGACGAGGAAGAGGCCACTGCACAGAAGAAACTATCACAGGCCAACGCAAAACAAGGGAAGGACAAGCATGACACAGGAGAGATATCCACAGATAACAATGTTGGGGCTTATGAGGAAAAGGGTAAACCTGTTCAGGTAGTTTCAAGAATACCTGATGATATAACCTCAGGTAATATGATCCTCAGCTGCATTGCCAAAGCACAGATAGCTATGGCTACAGATTTACCCAGACTGATGAATAATGATGTGACAGTCACAGGGACAGAGACTAGGACCCTCAATGACAGTTTTGTGGAGAAAGCTGAGAGTAGTGTAAGTAAATCAGTTATGGATATCATGGCAAATGTATTAAGTGCTGGAAAAACAGGAGACTTGGAGGCAAATGTCAACGTTGAAAACAGCAATTCACGCAGCCTTGCAATCAGTGCTGACGCAAATGAAAAATTCGTTTCAAGAGCAATGACATCACTTGTTGACCAGAACAGTTTAAAATTACTAGAATGTGTCAAAGAGAACCATCCTTCTGAGCCAGCTTCAAGCTCTCAATGCCAGACTCCTGTAGAGCACAAAAAAAGCAGTGGGGTGATCGACTCACTTGTGAAGACTACAGCAGATTTGCACAGCGAACCCATTAAAGATGCAAAAGGATCAGGCATTGTTGCAATGCCAGGCAATCTACATCCAGCCTGGCAAGGACTCGACAAAGATAACGCTCCAAGTACTAGCACAGAAACCCAGCTCATTTCTAAACTAAGAGATTATTTGACCAAATTTGAGTTCACAGTTAAGAGACATGAATCAGTAAATGACACAGTGAAGAATGCTCCAGTGCCAATGGCTTGGATAACTTTAGATAGTACAGTCCATAAACAGCAGTTACTTGACCAAAGACACTACAACAGACTGGCTAATCTTAGAAATCAAGGGAGCAACTTCTTCCAAAAAGACCACACGCTTAGTTTTATGCTGCCATCTATGACAAAAGAGCATATCACTGGCAAGGCCCATGTTCAAAATTCCTCAGTGGCCCCTTCCAAACGTAAGTTAAGCAAAGGCCGGAAGCCATCCAAAGACTATACATCAAAAGGGAAAGGAAGAAACAAACTGGTGAGGGTTAGTCCAGACAGTACTAGCATGCTAGAAATAGTCCAAAAAGATTCCCATAAGGATGTAGAACAACCACAGATTTTCTTCAGTGTACCCAAAGTGCAGCAATGGATGCAAAATCATGGCATTCCAGTGCAGCCAAATCCCACTGTCCCTTCAAAATTCTCAGAAAACCTAAACGGATCAAGTGCAATTCAGCCAGCTGAGAAAGCAACAGAAGTAAATGAACGAACCCTTTATGACAAAATATATGTCCAGGAGGAATACAGTGTCGCCGATATCTCTAACACTCTGAAATTAGCTGACCATGCAGTTTCTGTGGCAGACCTCATCTCTCTGCAGTTAAAATGCAAGCACATGCTGCACCATTTCATCTCAAACTTTGAACGAGTTCAGAAAGTTTCTTTCCACCTGTCCTGCATTTCGAGGAACCTAATCTTGGAAAAATATCTGGACAAACCTCCAGCACCAGTGGAGCTCAAATTTGAGGGACTGAATTCATTTTTGGAACTGCAGATGATGATGGAAGCCTTTCAGTTTGTCGAAAACAAAATAAACTTTCTGAGCAGAAAAGCAACATTTAGGAGTTTGCTTTGGTACGATCCCTCTCTCTATGGTGAACTCTACAAAGGGGCAGTTGGGTTTCAGCAGCAGTCATCTATGTTTTCATCATTCCAACAGTGCATTGCCAGTGAAGGCTACAGCAAATTGCAAGAGTACTATACTGCAGTATCCACCCTGCACCAGCAACTCCAAGATGCCCCTGACACGTCATACTACATGTACCTGAAGAGTAAACGAGAAAGACTTGAGATAGAAGCTGCACTCAGAAATCACCCCGATATTAAGAGCTTCTTTTTGTCTGTACCAATAGCTCTCATGATGAACTTTGGAGACAGTTTGGAAAGCCTGGAAAAGACACATCATATAGTGATGACATTTGTTGAGACACCCTCAGATCGCTTGCCAGGGTTGTTTGATGTAGGGAAAGCGGAGCATCTTTCCATTATATGCAGATATCTTCAAGAAAAAGTCATCTTTACAAAATCCAATGAACTCACTAGTAAAGTGTCATGGTTTGGCTTAGAACATCTTCTGTATGATGCATCTAAGCTTCTTGTGTGGAGAGAATCGGAGCATGGAATGTCAAATGAAGTATTGGCCAAATACAAAAGGTCGAACCCACAGATTGTTTATGGAGTGACGGAGTCTGGTATAGCATTGGTTAACAAAATAGAACAGCCTGCGCAGCATGTGGAGAGAGCACGAATCACAGCGCAGCACCAAATGGATGGTGTCAGGAATTACAGGAACACAAAGTCTGAAACCTCCACTGAGACGGTACATGATGCAATGGTAAGATCCTAGAAGTTATCTACTCCGAAATGAATTTTTAACAAATAGCATAGTCAAGCTGTTGTTTTGCCATCATTTAGGACACTCAAACAAAAGATGGAATGAAAGAAATCAATCAGCCAGCCAGAAGAAGGTAAGAAAACTTCAAAAATTAGCTACAATAACTTTGTGGCTGACTTAGGTATAAAAGGTGCTTGTCCTTAAAGGGGCATTGCATTATACATTCACACAGGATTTATAAAATTGCTGTTTTCTGAATACATTCCTATGCTTTGCTAGCCTGTCAGGGAAAAACTAAAATAACTCACATTTCTGTTGATTGTGAAATAGAAACTGTGAAACTGTTGTTTGAACTATTATTCCTTGTTGTCTTCAGGGCAACACATCCACCCCTGAGAAGTAACTTGGATGATAGTGGTGCTGTTCCACTCATTCAACCCAATTTGAAAGGCCAGCTTGTAAGACCAAACCTTTTTCCTGACTTCTCCCAGCGAAGCGGTGCAGTGCACTGGAGGATGGCTGCAAATCATGCTTGGGATTGGAACCCACCAAACGTGGTCCAACCTTCAAAATCACACCCTGAAATAAGGGCTCTGCTTTTGTCCAAGAGGAGGGTGTCTTTGCCATGCACAGAACCAAGGCCAGACATCCAGAACAGCCACACAGCCAGAAAGCAACAGTGGCCCGTGCCTTCATTTCTAAATCCTAGGGCTGTTGAGAGAAAAAGCCAACAGCCAACAAGCTGTCCTCCTCACCATGCTGAGCTTCAAAAAGAGCAAACAAATGACGCTACCGCTCACATGATTCAGCCTCTTCCTTTGAAATGTTCACCTCCAGATATGACTTCTGTAGTGCCTCCACCTGTTTCCCTTCCGCCATTCTTAAACACTTCAAACCAAGTCATACCACATGAGATATCAACACAGATAAACTATCCTTACTTTGTTTTCAATGGGCAAACATACTCCACTGTGGCCTCCTCTGTTCCTGGATCAGCCCTTCATGCTGAAACTCGATACCACCCCCACCCAGTATAGGGGCTGCATATGGTATCCCCTGCTTTTACCTGAGTATACTCTATACTAATGTACTTTCACTCATGTCCTTATACAAAACAAGCAGTTCTACCATATTCTGAACTCTTTTCTCAGGTCGCTCCCCGGTTGAATGTTCTCCTGACCAGTAATGCATTATTTAACGAATTCAATGTAAATATAAAATAACATCGTGTCTGTGTATACTGTAATATAATAAGTGTGTAAAGACATGTTACATTCGCTGCCTTTTTTTTTTTATTTATAATGCAGTGCATATTAACGTTGAATTGTTAATACAATGATATATTTTTGTATTTTTCTTATTGGTAAAGTATTCTTTTAGGTGGCTGGTGTGTTTCAGAATATTATTGTTTGAAGGGTTACTTTGCATACCTTTTCAGGGTAGCATTCGAAATATCTTTGTTCACTTCTGAGTTCATGATGCCATGATTCAGCACAAGCTGAAAAAGAGGAGCCCCAGACTTTGACATTTCTACCCATTTACTTTACTGGACCCTCAGTGCACTTCTTCTCTTACCAGCAGTTTAACAATTCATTAAAGGTTGCGTAGACATTTTGGGGCTAATGTATATGCACCACCTCTGGTTGAAGATAGGAACCAAACCTCTTGTGAAAGGAACCGAAGCAGCTCTTTGGTCTTTGATGGGGCTGAAGTCTGTTATTCCTTGATATTTATAATGTGATGTTTTTTTGTAACATATGTACTGTTTTATTTTTTTAGAACGGTGCATTAAAGCTATGTACCCTTGGACCCATTAGGTATTTATTCTCAGTATTATTCTGGCATGTACAGAGTGATGATGACCAACGTGCAGCAACCCATTTTCTGAGTGGAGGAGTAAATGTTGGTGTATATATATATATATATATATACACACACACACACCTCTCATTAAAGAAGATGTTCACTTTTTTTTCACATTTTCTCTGCATATTTCAATAATGAAGATGTCAGTAAAGTCACTAAGAGAGGCTTAATGTGAAATAAACTTTTCTAGAGAAATGTACCGAGTGAAAATTTTTGCAGATATCTTCAAGAAAAGAGCTATCAGAAGTATTTACAGCTATCAGAAGTATTTAACTTAATTTCATTTTTTCTACCACACATAAACCTATTACAAAATATTGTAATGATGCCTTAGACATATTTTTGTGTTAGTTTTCAGAAAAGATCTGTGGCCTAAATTTTGGATTTACAACCAATTTCACCATCGTTATGACCTATAAAAATTAGAAGGCACATGCAGGTTCACCTGTTACTTTGGATGGTAAATAAATGACTGCATTTGTGTTGTAGACATGGGAGCCATAGTTTAGTACCATTGTAAAGAAATCAGAGTTCGAATGTTTCTCCATTTTACATGAAACCACTCTGTATGACTGTTTACATCTCGACAACTACGCAGGAATTTGAAAAATTGTTGCAGTTACTCTTTAATGAGCAAAATGTAAATGAGAATACTTACCTTATAAATACACTTGAATAGATGTAAAAGGACAAACATGGGAAAACATTTTAGAGACAGTGTCCAGCACAGTTAATTCCCCATCTCAACTCAGCACTCTATCTTGTAAATTAATACATTACGGGTCGGTTTCCCAGACAGGGATTAAGCCTAGTCTTGGATTATGTAGTGCTGTAAATAGAGATTTTCCATTGGAAAGGAAAAGGTAGTCCAAGACTAGGCTTAATCCCTGTCTGGGAAACCAGACCCAAATGTTTAAGCAGGCAAATCAACTGTGCTAGACATTAGATATTACTATTGGGTATTATTATACAGGCATATAAAGAATACACAAAAATCTAACAACATTACACAGATGTATGCAAACATACACCATATGGACAAAGGTATTGGGACACACCTGTTTTTCAGGGTTTGGGCCCCTTACATCCTTGCTTAGTGCTTTGGCATACCAAGACATTTTGGACGCTCAACTTTGTAGACAGTTTGTGAAAGAACGTTTTCTATTCCAGCATGACTGTGTCCCAGTGCCCAAAGCAAGCCCCATAAATACATGGTTGGATGAGTTCGGTGTGTAAGAACTTAACTGGCCCGCACAGAGTCCTGACCTCAACCCCATCCAACACCTTTGGGATGAACTAGAATGGAGATTCAGGCCTTCTCGTCCAACATCAGCCTCTGACCTCATACATGCTCTGCAGAATGAATGGGCACAAATTCCCACAGAAAATCCAAAATCTTGTGAAAAGCCTTCCAAGAACAATGGAAGATTTCTATTCTTAAAGGGAGAAAAAAATAATTAAATATAAAACTGTACATTTCTGGGTTAATATGATCATTGTTAGGCCTGGGCAGTGCAGCACTCAGCTCGAGTTGGCCCCTTCAGTCCTCTGGTCCACGGCGAAGGTTGTAGATCATTCAAATACATAGACTTTAATATGGAACTGGTACCCCTTTGCAGCTGTAACAACTTCCATTCTTCCTGGAAGGCTTTCCATGCAATTCCAGAGTTTCTGTGGAAATTTGTGCCCATTCGTTCATTCGATGGAGCGTTTATGAGGTCAGGCACTGATGCTGGATGAGAAGGCCTGGCTTGCAATCTCTGTTCCAGTTCATCCCAAAGGTTTACGTTTACGGCATTTAGCTGACGCTCTTATCCAGAGCGACGTACATCAGTGCTTAAGTCGTCTACATCTGTTT
>JBBJLS010000036.1:4678467-4694904 GCA_037577275.1 Bryconaethiops microstoma
AGTTACTACATGCTCACTAGACCTAGACTCCCGACAAACGACACCTAAGCAATACCTGTCAAAGAAAGTGTATTTTTATTTATTTATTTTTTTTAGTAGGAGAAAGCAAAATGAAACAAAGGTGCTGGAATGGGTTCAGGTCAGAGTTCAGTGCGGGCCAGGCAAGTTCTTCCATCCAACATTGTACACTGGAATAGAAAAGGGCTTTCCCTAAACTGTGTCTACAAAGTTGTGTCCAAAATGTCTTGGTACGCTGAAGCATTAAGATTATTGCACTTCACTGAAAATAAGGGGCGTAGCCCAAGGCCTGAATTAAAAGGTGTGTCCCAATACTTTTGTCCATGTCGTGTATGATCATCGTTAGGGCTGTGTAGTGCAGCACCCTTCTTCAGCTCGAGTTGCCTCTATCAGTCCTCTGGTCCACGAGGAGGCAGTAGATGATTTCCACCGGTGGGGCAGTAGTCTCCTCCGCGGATGCCTTTTCGATGACGCCGATATGAGGCAGAGGCAGGGCGGCCATTACACGGCGAGTTTCCCTGGGAAGGTCGGGGGAAAGACCAAAATAGATCCACGACAGCGTGCCGATCCTGTCGAGGCGCCCTCGATCAGAAGACCGTCGTCGTGAAGCGCAGAAACAGATGAACACTTGGGGTCGTCTGTTTCACAATTGGAGCTAATAATTTAAATAAAACCAGCCGGAGAAAAGACACACAGCCGTCGGGTTCGCCAGGCTGAGGGGCCGCCTGAGAGAAAACGGATTCTGGTTTAGAGAGAGCTACAGACGCTCCTGGGGGAGGATATCAACCTTACGGGATTGTAAAAACTCTAAAATCTCTACAAGTTATAGGAAGAAATCTGTCTTACCTTTCAAGACGCGACCAGGATGGATGATAAAGCCTTCACTAAAGAGTTAGACCAGTGGGTCGAGCAGCTGAACGAGTGCAAGCAGCTCACGGAGAACCAGGTCCGGACTCTGTGCGAGAAGGTAAACTAGCTCATTTTACGTTTCCACTCTTTTTAACAGAGCTTATATTCGCTAGATTAAAGTATTCACTAAATTCTTGGAAGCTGTAAACCGAAATACACAGCTCGGACTCTCTTATTTTTCGTCTTGAACTCATGACGAAGCTGAAGTTCCTGTTCGCCCGCTTCTTGGGTCGATTTTTTCCAGTCCACCTTAAATGGCCCATTGCTTTAACACGGGCCCCCTGCAGCCTCCAGAGCTCCAGTGCTGAGAAATTTAAGGTGGTCTGGAGGCTAACTTTAGCTTGCTAGCGGCTAGTTAGCTAATCAGCGCAGTTGTTTTTGTGTGTTTGTTTCGAGTTAAACTAGTTTTTAGGACTTGGTGACATAATTTTAGGCATAGAATTTAGCTGTTTATATATTTTCTAGGACCTAAGCAGCTAGTATTTATGGGATTTTGTGGATTGTGCAAATTGGACTGTATACGTATTTTACAGTGTGTACACCTGGGTTTATATTTACATTTGTTTTTATTTTCCACCTATTTACCAGTTATTTCCCTTTCAGACTGTAGCTGTGAGTTTGTAAACGTAGATGCCCAACATGATAATTAAGTCTATATATTGAATGTACGTCCCAATACTTTTGTCGTATAGTGTGCGTTAATAGATTTCTATTCTTAAAGGGAAAAAAATTATTCAATATAAAACTAATCAAACCTGGGTTAATATGATCATCGTTGGGCCAAGGCAGTGCAGCACTCGAAAATTATTTCTCTGTTAGGATTATAACGGAAGTGCTGATTGTATTTAGGGTTGAATGTGGTTTTAAGGGATCCACCTGATGCCTCATGTAATATGATGAACTCATTTCAAGACTTAGTGAGGTGTTGCTGGGCTGGGCAAATTCCTCTACACTCAGAAAGAACTGCCCTGTCAGATCACTTGGTTGATTATTAGAAGCAGTCGTATTGTTTAACGTTTTTTTTCTTCTTGCTTCAGTTTTTTTCTTATTTATATGTCGTACAAAACAAAGACATTTAAAAAGCGTCTGACTTGGTTGATCATTAGGAGCAATGCTTCAGTTTTATAGTGATATTGTTTGTGTTTTCTTCTTTCTTCAGTTTTATTTTGGTATTTGTATGTCCTACAAAACAAAAATGCATTTGAAAGGTGATTAGTCTGACTTGGTTGATAATTAGAATCAATACTTCAGTTTTATGGTGATATTTGTTTTCGTCTCGCTTCAGTTGTTTTGGTATTTGTATGTCCTACAAAACAAAAAGGCATTTGAAAAGTAGTGCGTGATACTCGCTATGTATGTAGGACTAACATTACCAGAATTAAGACAAAGGAGATGTAGAAGTGCAACATTTAGTCATAGCAAGTACAAAAATTTTATTAAGTTTTTAAAAATTCAGTTCATACCTAATGTGAAGGCCTTGTATGAGTGAGAGGTAATTTTATGTTGCTAGAATTTCAAAATTACAGGTATCCCATTCATAGTCTCTGTACTATTCCTTGCATAAAGAGTAGCTATAATGTCACTTTATAGATGCCACATGTTTTGAAGCCCTAAACTTGCTCAGTTTGAAAGTTGAACGATATATTGTAGTGGCTTCTAGCTAAGCCAGATATGCAAATTAAGTTTACAGCATGTTACTTAAAATGAGAAATGCAAAAACATCTATCTGATAGCTTAAAGTTGGAGCAGACAGTATGCCTGCAAAACAGTAGTGACTCAAAGGGCTATCAAAACATACAACACTGATTTATTATTATTATTATTATTATTATTATTATTATTATTATTATTATTATTATTCAGGGTTTCATAGACTGAGTGTAACAATCCAGTTTATTTTAGTTTATAGTTTATTTTCTTAACAACTTGTTGATTCAAACTATAAACCTTAATGCGATCCCTTAACATTAGGCCAGTTACATCACTTGCATATCTCTGTCTTTTTATTGAATTGTAGTTATTCTGAATGGCTCCTTATCCCATATGTAAAGTATATATTAATATAAATGTCAACCACTTTTAATTCTGTTTTGGTCAAAAAGGGCCTGACTAAAGCCTGTTTCCTGAATGCAGAGAACACAGAACGGATACCAGAATGTGTATGTGGTACCCTAGTCACTGCTGAGATATATAATATAGCATTTTTTATGTATATATATATATAATATAATTTAAAAAAATGTATGTATGGGTAGAGAGAGAGAGAAATATTGCAAACTTACTTCCTGATGAGCTATTTTTGGTCTAAAACACGTCCGCCTCTGTCTTGGCCTTGTTCAGGACGGAGCTCCCACTTACTGTAAGTGCGACTGGCTGCCGTCTATGGCACCTGCTCAAGAGGGCTGTGGAATGTCCTATTTACTATGTTAAATGAAAAGGAAAAGACAGTAATCTACATAGTCCCCCTACTGTGCTAAAGAGTAATGGGACTGCGGAGAAGAGGTCTCCATGGAAACACCCTCATTGTCTCCATGGTGATACCGGGGGTAGTACTTTCAGCTGATATTGATTTGATTTCAGAGTTTTTCAAAGGTCGTTTAGACTCAAGAACAGGCATAAGGATGGGGTTTGCAACCTCCGTGTTTGATTCTCTCTTCTTTTTTTTTTCATTGCTTCACTTTAAAGTTTTTATACACAGGTCATAAAAAAGAGGAAAAAAGAGAGCTGTGCTGTTTCACAGTCGGTGGCTGATTTGAATTGATCCTGCCCCGTGTTTGTTTTCAGAGTTCTATATTAGAGAGGAGAGGCTGTGTTTTGGAAACAGGTAGATTTGCTTAGGCAACCTTTGCGCTCTCTGCATTTAAACTTGACTCTTCCTGAGACCTAGCACATAAAAGTATAATTATTTTCTGGGTATTTACCAAGATTACTTAAAATCATACCTCTGTGTAGGCTAGACTGTGAACAAGTAAACCTAGATTGCTAATTTGAAATGTAACTATTACTTGAAGATGTTGATGTAGAGATTTTTAATGGTAACCTTTTTTGGTGTAATTGAATGAATCCTTGTTCTGAATGCTTGACTGACTGACAGTGGTTACTCTATCTGTGCAGGCTAAGGAGATCTTGACCAAGGAGTCCAATGTGCAAGAAGTGCGCTGCCCTGTCACAGTGTGTGGCGATGTGCACGGGCAGTTCCACGACCTTATGGAACTGTTCAGAATTGGAGGGAAGTCGCCCGACACCAACTACCTGTTTATGGGGGACTACGTAGACAGAGGCTACTACTCAGTGGAAACAGTCACGCTTCTTGTTGCGCTAAAGGTGAGATAATTTAAACAGTGGAATTGCGATAAGCATGAAATCAAGCACAATTTGAATATTTATTTCACTTAATACCTTTTTCAAGAGATTTTTTGTATGTGCTTTAGTCATCTCATTTGAGCCTTGATTTGACTGTTTCTTCAACAGGTCCGTTTTCCAGAGCGCATCACGATATTGCGTGGAAACCATGAGAGCAGACAGATCACACAAGTGTATGGGTTTTATGATGAGTGCTTGAGGAAATATGGCAATGCAAATGTCTGGAAATATTTCACAGACCTCTTTGACTACCTACCCCTCACAGCCTTGGTGGATGGACAGGTGAAGCCATGGATATACGCTGGATTTAAAACCAAAACAGCTTTATCTGATGTGTCTGATAGTATTAACTATTTATTAGCTCTTTTTGTGAATAAGCATTAATTAAGTTTTGCTGTTATTCAGATCTTCTGTCTTCATGGTGGATTGTCTCCATCAATAGACACACTGGATCACATTCGTGCTCTAGATCGTCTCCAGGAAGTGCCACATGAGGTTAGTGCCAACATGAAGTGTCATTGCATTTGTCAGCATGGCATTCTTTTCTGTTAATTTAGAAAATGGAAATTTTAATAATTGAATTTGCTGGTCTTTTTCAGGGTCCAATGTGTGATCTGCTGTGGTCAGATCCTGATGACCGTGGAGGCTGGGGGATCTCTCCCAGGGGTGCTGGTTACACCTTTGGACAAGACATTTCTGAAACTTTCAACCATGCCAATGGTCTTACCCTGGTCTCCCGTGCCCATCAGCTTGTCATGGAGGTGAGAGATATAGTATTTTCCATGTATTTATTGTGTGAGATAAGTTAGTTTAAAGACTAAAACATATGTTCTTGCTAGGGAGAAATTCATCAAAATTGATTTGAGATGTTGACAGTTCTTAGGTCAACAATTAAACTATACACTCTCTTCCCCCCCCATCAGGGATACAACTGGTGTCATGATAGAAATGTTGTCACCATATTCAGTGCGCCAAACTACTGCTATCGCTGTGGCAACCAGGCTGCCATAATGGAACTGGATGATACTCTTAAATATTCCTTGTAAGTATGAATTATTTATGGCCATTTGTAATTGTGTATTTTTTGTATGCACTTTAAAAAGCTAAATAAGCAATCTTAGGAAATAGTCTTGGGGATTTGATCAGTGGGGATTCTCAGAACAAACTTCTGGATGCTTTTGAAACATTTATCATGCACTCTAGTAGTAAACTTGGAGCTACTCCCAGTGCAATTCTGATGCTGTTTCAGCCTTTTCTGATTGGTGCTTTAAAGCCTTTGAGTTAGTGCTGGCAAGTGGCATGCAAATATGAGCGCTTTTTTGCAGCTAGCCCTTTTCTCACCTTTTGTATCTGTTCTTTCAGCCTTCAGTTTGATCCTGCACCACGGCGCGGAGAGCCCCACGTCACCCGCCGCACCCCTGATTACTTCTTATAAACACATACACACACACACACACACACACACACACACTGGCCTGACGTAGGAAAACGACCTCTAAAGCAAACAACAAAACAGTGCAGCGAATCCCGACACATATACATGTTCATCCCACTGCGTTTCTATATATGGGGATGTGTTATGACATGACATGAAAGCACTAACATGGACCAAAATGTGCCATACAAGCATTTAATGCAGAAATACAAATTGCCCTGTGTCTCAGTACTGCTACACAGTGTCCCGTTTAGCCTATAGTGCAATTGCCTGCTGTATACTATGGATAGTAAGGTTCTCTTTGTTCTTGAATTGTACATTACTCTGAGCAACAAAAAAAGTGATATTTAGCTTTTTATTTTTCCCCTTCAGTATCACTGGACAAAATGATGTACTTTAAGTTGGCAATGCCAGGCATGTGAAATAAGGTAACATTTTATACAAGTGCACACAAGCTTACATCCTTTCCTGTCTTCACCAAAAAAAGAAACACTATGCTATTTGGAATGAATTCTTAATCTGAGGGGAGAGGCCTCTTCCTTTTTGGGAGTGTATGCTTTCATGTATATGAAGCCCTATCTTAACTCAATTGTCCCCTCCTTTGTCTAAACTTACCATTTTTGTGTTTACTGTCTTTTCTGTGTATTTGTCATGAAGTGATTGCTTCTTCTTTGGTGTATTTGAACTAATAAAGTACTTTTAATCGCAAGCTACTCTGAATTTGTGGGGGTTTTTTTTGTAATGCTAAACCTCCCATTCCTGTGTAAATAAGCTTCTCTTTACCAGAGAAAATAAGGTACTTTACATGGACTAAAGTATTGGAATTATTGAATTCAGATGCTTCAATCATACCCATTGCCACAAGTGTATAAAATCAAGCCTACCAAAACATTTGACAGCGCTGTGCTTCTAACATTGTGGACACAGTTTGGGGAAGAACTTTTTCTTTTCCAGCATGACTGTACCCCAGTGTGCAAAGTAAGCTCCATAAAGACGTGGCTGGATGAGTTCAGCGTGGAAGAACGTGACTGGCCCTCACAGAGTCTTGACCTCAACCCCATCCAGCACCTTTGGGGTGAACTGGAATGGAGATTCAGGCCTTCTTGTCCAACATTGCCTGACTTCACAAATTCCCACAGAAACCCAAGATCTTGTGGAAAGCCTTCCAAGACGAGTGCAAGCTATTCTAGGTGCAAAAGGGGGACCCACTCCATATTAAAGTCCATGTATTTGAATGCAATGTCATTGTCCGTGGTGGTGTAATGGGCAGGCGTCCCAATACTTTTGTCCATATAGTGTATTACTGACGGATTGTGTCTAGTAACGCGTGGGGAACGTGGTGTGTTGTAATGTTCCTCGGCCCTCCAGTGGTTTGTAGATGTTCCTGCAGCCTGAGGCAGGAACTGACCGTGACGCTGCAGAAATCCTCACTGCATGCTGACTGGGGATGAGTGCTGGTTTGTGCTATACTACGTAAAAACCTATTAATATGCCACTTATCTCTGCAGGGGTTACGAAATACTTGATAAGAAATATTTTTAAAAAAGCAACATATTACAAGGAATGTTCAGCACCATGACAACCTGAGACCACAAAAAATACAAACAAAAGATACACAACAAAATATAAGAAGTCAAGTTGACTCGTTGCTGTTGAAAGGAATATATAAAAAAAATACTTGTAACTGTACCAGGTTTTTCCTGTTTGTTTGTAATGCTCCTAACATTGTTTGTTGAATCACTGCTAACGTGGTCCAAAGCCAAAATATGTTTTATCCTGCCTACATTTTCTCCTGACTGTTGCTGGTCTATTTTGGATTAAGAGATAATTACTCTAAAATTAAATATTGCTACACAGGCTACAGACAAACTAACATTCCTGCACATGTAAGTGATGCAGGAAATAAAGGCTGCTATTATACTTGCAACACTGCAGTCCTGTGCAAAAGTTTGAGCACCCTGCCAGTGTTTTATGTCTGGTTGGTTTGTAGTGCACAACTTTTATTTGCTAATCGAAAATTAAACACATTACATTTGCTGTAACTTCTACACTGGTCAGGTGGCAGGTTAGGGGGTATTTCACAACTACAACTGCAACCCAAAATCCAATAGGAAAGGGGCGTCATTCACAATGGAAGAGGGGACATTCACATTCGACAATCCTCAACTTCAGGCCTAAGTTATCCAGTTAACTGAAAAATCCTGCTTTTTTTTTTTTACCCCCAGTTAACTGTGACAAACACCTTTAGTTTTTTATTTCAGCTCTTGTTTTTTTGGTTAGGTGTCAAGATGTTTGGTTGCATACGTTTTCTCTTTTTTAGTACGATTTGTGGGACTGTTTATACATTAGTGTATTAGCTTGTATTACTACTACCACTATTATTAGTATTAATATTGGTGTATACTCACTTTTGTACAACATAATGGAGCCACTTGCTGAGTTTTGGGTCTTGATGCAGAAACGGAAAGAAAGAGGTCTATCCATTCCTATGTAAAAATGGATTGACATAGCTGTTAAAAAAAAGCACATTATATGTCTGAAAGTGGAAGGATGGTGGATGATACTCCATTACTTCAGAGAACACAGCTCCGCTGTGAGAAGTGCCAGGGGCTTTACACCCTCTAACCAGTGCTTATTTTTGGGCACGGTGACCTTAGGCACAACTGAACGCCTGTGTCAGAAGTGGGGGCTTTAAGTATCAGAACTCAGAAAGAATGCTTTTATGTTATATTCACCAATGCAAAAGATAGATGCGGAACGAATCTTAAATTACTGTGCTACAAACCGAAGAAATGACAAATATTGAATATTTCATACAGACTAGTTTGGGGTTGTTAAACTATCAATAAAAGGAGACCAGAGACTTTAGGAATAACAAACAATTTTTAATCCCTAAAACTTTTAAAAATGATGAATATACTTGTATTTACTATATGTTCTAATTGCCATTTAACAAAAAATCTTGCGGTATGTAAACAATAATACTTTAACATATATACATAGGCTTTAATATTGAGTTGATCCCCCTTTGCAGCTGTAACAGCTTCCACTCTTCTTGGACGGCTTTCTTCAAGATCTTGGAGTTTCTGTGGGAATTTGTGCCCATTCATTCTGTAGAGCATTTCTGAAGTCAGGCACTGATGCTGGACGAGAAGGCCTGAATCTCCATGTGTTGGACGGGGTTGAGGTCAGGACTCTGTGTGGCCAGTCAAGTTCTTTCACACTGAACTCTTCAACCATGTCTTTATGGAGCTTGCTTTGTGTACTGGGACACAGTCATGCTGGAATAGTTCTTCCCCAAACTTTGTCCACAAAGTTGGAATCATGGCCCAGTCCAAAATGTCTTGGTATACTGAAGCATTAAGATTACACTTCACTGAAAGGGCCTAAACAAAACCCTGAAAACAGTTATGTCCCAATACTTTTGTCCATATAGTGTACGTGTTTGTCCTGAATAATCTCAGTCCAGCCCTGTCAAACTCGAACATAAATCCTTTAAAATAAGTGGCAGCATCAGGATTATTTTATAGGGGCTGTTTCAGGGAAATTAAACATTTGTAAAAGTCTGAACTCTTCTATAAACTAAACATAGTCAGTTACAAATTACTGACAAAATACAAGCATACAACCCTACTCTGCAACAAATAACTCTGTAACACTCCCACAGACCAAACTGCAATCACAACCATCCCACATTACATAACCAGGCCTGTAAAACTAACAAGCGTTTAAATACAGGCCATGAATCATCAGTCTAGTTGATCACACACAAGCCACACCAGCAACGCACAATGTCTAATTCATCATGTTTTGTTAGGTAGATCATTTTCATATGGAGGTATGAGGCAGGTTCTTTTGTAGCTGCCTCAAAATCAAGTAGGCAGGTCCAAAGACGGGCATTTTTTCTTTAATATGCCTTTTTTTCCAAAGTTTCACGTATCCTAATCAAGAACATACAAGTAAAACAGCTGAAACAAGCATAGGAATTTTGCATAGGGGCTTTCGAGAGAAGTGGGTTCGTTATTTTTATAATATCTGAAGTTATAGCAAGTCATATGACCGCTCAGGCTAGTGTAACATGAAAAATCACTCTCATGAATCAATCTCCAGTCCATATTCAGTTGTGTGACAATTCCTAATCAGTAATAGTCACAAACCCAGCTTGGGAACTGACCACTCAGACACTTCCAGCCTTGGCCGGTTTACAGGCAGCCCCATATAGCTGTGGAATGTCCCTTTAGGCAGCTGTGCAGCTGCTTGCTGAGTTGAGTGGCAGGTCAAATGGCAGGCCTTTCTTCTTTTTTACGTAATCACTGTCTTGTTTCTTTGCTAGGTGGATGGTTATGTAATTATCTTCCTTATTCTGTAAGGTGTGTTAGATTTTAGGGCTTTTTTAATGATTATTTTGGGTGTATACTTACGCCAGATAACATTATGCGGCCACTGTAGACAATAAATCATCTTTTTAGCTTGTATTCCGTTTTTGGTGGGGGGTTTTTTTGGTGGAGAACTCATTTGAAACCGAGTTAAGAAAGAGTAAAAGTGTAGCTTTAGGAAAAAAAGTAAAAATTATTGGTATGTACAAATACAAAATACAAAAGTCTTATTGTGATCTCTCTGAGGTTCTGCAACAGAATAAATCTGCTCTGGTCATTCTACTGATCCACTACCTCTGCTCATTGATCAGGTTTAATCAAAGCCTGCCACAGTTGCGTCAGCTAGTGAATATTTTCAGTCACTTGATTCACCAAATCATGTACATTATTTGCACAGAGTGAGGAAAAGGTGGGCGTGTGGCTGCAGGAAACTCCATAAAAACAAATCGAGAGAAGTACACTGGTTTATACAAGTCCTTTTTGGTGTGTTTGTGTGTGCATGTTTTTAAAGTCTCTGCTATTATAACAGTATGTGTGTGCAGCAATAAAAAGCACAAAACTGTGATGGCACAAACAGCAGAGCATTTTTGATGTCAGTCCATTCAGAACCCTGTTAGGTTGTGGAAGGGTCCTTTTCCTCCACATTGAGGACGGTGTCCATAATGATCCCAACATCTTCCAGAGTGAGGTCTGTATGAGTGACAAGAGGCCTTCTGGGGTAGGATGTGTACAGGGTGTATATTGTAGGAGAGTATCCGGACTTGTGCAACCACTCTAAAAGGACCTAAAAATATAAATTTACATTTTCAAGTTGTACATGCATTTATAGACTTAAACCAATCTTAAAGGACTTAAAAATATAAATTAACATTTTCAAGTTGTACATGCATTTATAGACTTAAACCTACTTATATGGGCAAAGAAATACTCACTGAAGAATGGCAGGTTTTGAAGAACCTCCTTTGCACTGTTCTACCACTTAGACATCTTAATGCTATCCTCACAACCTGCAGGTCAACGCAAAAGCGTTATTAACATTTACATGTACACGTAGCTCTAAGAGACACTTATTAGTGTAGTGTTTGGATGGGGAACCAAACCCCAGAATGCTGCAATGTTGACAATGTTGTTACCAACTACCCTCTACCAGCCACTGTCAAGGCTGCCTTGTTATCCAGGCATTTATATTTATGTCCTTCAATAAATAAAGCAAGATTGTAGAGAAGCAACACACTCACCCCCTCAGTGTTTTCTGGAGGCTCATCTGGTAAGATAATAATCTTTCATAGAAAAGAGAAGGGAAAAGAAAAGCTTATTAAATGTGCACCTTGTAATAATAAAACATAAGTAGCCCTATTTTTGCCTCCAGCATCACAAGTGCTGTTGACAAGAGAAGCTGAACTCTTTATGCGATGCTTACACTTGCACCATAATCCAGGCCTCATCAGTTCCAGAGTTTTCATGCTTGAACACACCCCATATTGTAAACACCAGGTTTACTACTTAAATGTGCTGCCCTCCAAGGCTGTAACTAATGACTCCTGCCATTAATTTTACTGGCTGCTGCAGCCATGGCAGTGTCAAAACAGTAATTTTGTGGCCTAAGTGTATACAAAAGCTTCTCACCTTTTTCTCCTTAGGAAGTTCTTTCTGAACAGAAGTTTTATGTGGTGTCTCTAGCTGTCGTCGTTTCCTGGCGGCCCCCTGATTGGGAGTCTCGTCATTATTCTTCTCTGCATTGGCTTTGGACTCTTCCACCTGCACCACGAGATAAATGTTAGAGCAGGAAACTCACCTGCCAGAGAAACGAAATAATGCTAACTTGTGAGAGTAGATCATGTCTTAAGCCAAAACTTGGCTTGGCAGTCTAAGTGGCTGCTGCTTTACACTAGAACAGTGGTTCCCAACCTTTTATTATACCAAATTTAAATATGACTCAAGTTGCACTTCAGCGACACCAAACCAGTATCCTAAATATAATACTATACTTTAAATAAAAAATGTTAGACATAGCTTTACTCTCTAGCAAGCTTTCTCGCCTCTCTTGATGGAAGCTGTTACAACATGCAGCATTTTTGTTGTTTTATTCCTAAAAGTAACTAGATTTTTTTTTTTGTCTGATTGTAATTTTAATTTTGTAAATAGGATACAAGTTAGTCACAGTTGGGGGTCACTGAATTTTAATTAACAACTAGAAAAAAATATCAGTGTGAAAACTTTAGAATAAGGAGCAAGACAGGCCATAAAAATAAGAAACTGATTTATTCAATTCAAAAGTGAGGAGGATATGGTCTTTCTCCCAAACTTCAGTCGCTTCATAACTATTAAAATGATATCTGGTTAGTAAAATAAGATGAGTTATGTAACAATGCTTCTAGTGTTTGAATTTTAAAAAGGTATTTGGAAGAAAATTACCTCTCCTAGTGGGAGACCCTGGCTAAGTTTCCATGTCTGTCTAGTCATACGATAGAAGTCTTTCTCTTTCTTCTTAAGCACTGCTTCTTGTCGAGGCTTCAATACAGCTTCATGATAAGCACTGCTCTATTTTTGGAAAGAAAACCAAATCAGTTTATGCACTAACACAGAAATAACTATTTAAACAGTACAGACTAGATATCAGGCATAGTTAGTGCACCCTTGAACTACGTGCTGCCAGCACACTGTTTGCCCATCAAACCTTAACAATGTGTTGATGTTGCTGCTCCCTTCTTGTTTGGTCCTGTTTCACTCGGCTGTGTTCTTCTTCAACAGGATCTACTATAACAAATTAAATGATTTATATTTAATGCTGGGCAATATGTCTTCCGCACTAAACTGCTGCTACGCAAGTGCATTGTGATTTTGTCTTTCAGTTTGAGCTGTTTTGTGCACTTTCCTCATGTCCAGTTAATTCCTGCAGTTTTCATAGTAGTTCAGAATACATAAAAACAAAAAAAAAATGTAGTAAGTTTCTGTCTGGTTAACATGTACAACAATGTGTAGGGTTCTCTTTGGATAGTAACAGAACAAATTTGCCCTGCATTTTGCTTTGTAAGACACTAATTTAGTATACAGCAGTACTCAGTAAGACACTATATTAATGTCATCTGATATCAGAAGACTGCAATATACAACAAAATATATTAAATCTTGTGATACAGAATATTTTCAATAATTCTGACCCATGTTACATACATTATATGGACAAAAGTATTGGGACACACCTCTTAATTATTGAATTCAGGTGGCCCCTTACTTCCAGTGAAGGGTAATCTTATTGCTTCAGCATACCAAGACATTTTGGACAACGCCATGCTTCCAACTTTGTAGATAGTTTTGGGAAGAACCTTTTCTATTCCAGCATGACCGTGTCCCATTGCACAAAGCGAGCTCCATAAAGACATGGTTGAAGGAGTTTCGATGTGGAAGAACTTGACTGGCCTACATACAGCCCTGACCTCAACACCATCCAACACCTTTGGGATGAACTGGAACACAGGCCTTATCAGTGCTTGACCTCATAAACGCTCTACAGAACGAAAATCTTGTGAAAAGCCTTCCTAGAAGAGTGGAGGCTGTTATAGCTGCAAAACGGGGGCCAAATCCATATTAAAGTCTGAGGGTAAAGTCCATGTTGGTGTAACGGTCAGGCGTCCCAATATTTTTGTCCATATAGTGCAGAAGTCAGTAACTACAAAGATTAGTCCTTAAAATCAAAATGTGTGAATCAAAATATAAAGGGGAGGAGGAAAACATACTTTCCAGTGTTGCAGGACTAACTGGAATCAAAAAAGACTTCAGTTTTGGGTACAACGAGGAGGCCATCCATGCTGACACAGCCAGGACCAGCAGTCCACGTCCTGCCAGCTGTAGAGCAGTTTTAACATCTGTGGACCAGAATAAGAGTCAAACACCAGCAGCCAAACGAAATTTCTATTGAATACCAGCAGCCAAATGACACTTCTTTATTGAAAGGTTAGTACAACATGGTGCTTTCATATTATAAACCCTACTTTAGCTGTTGTGTTTACAGTAACTGATATGAAGTCGGTCTGTTATGAAAAGCTTGACATATCTCATGAAAAATTAATAAACATGAATAAAAATGATTCTGGCTATGTTTGCGTTTGCAAAAGAAACGTTACCTATTACTGAATACTTCCATGAGAAAATACAAAAGACAGAAACGCTGAAAACAACAAACACTACAGAATCTCTCCCTGCTGCCATTTCCCCCTATTATGAGTGGAAGAACCACTTTCAAAATAAAAGCCTCAAGTCATTGGCAATAAAAGATAACTTGGGCTTCAAACTAAAAGTCATGTGCTCAGAACGTACATCTTTTAATTAATCCTAAATTTCTAAAAGGGTTCATTTAATGTGTAAATGAGTAGTATTTCAATTTTTATATTCAATATCTGATTCTTAATTCTTAGGCTCTTTTGGGGCAGCTGATGGCTTTATGGTTAGGGAGTTGCTTCCGTGATCAGAACGTTGTGGGTTTGAATCCCAGGACTGCCAGTGGCACCACTGAAGTACACATTCTTCAGCATGGGGGAGATTCAAAAGCAATAAGGCAAAAGTGTGTTGACCTGCACAAATCAGGTAATGGATACAAGACACTAGATGCTCAACTTAAAATGCCCACATCAATGGTTAAAATGCCCATATAAATCCACGGTGTTCATAAGCTATGTACATATATACATACATATATCCAATGTGTACATAGATACATACACACACTTCTATATTTATATTTTTGTATTATCTGTATAGTGTACTTTTTATATTATACTTTTGTGTTGTGTAGCTTTAATTCTATTGGTTATTCTGCTTTTACTTTATTTTTTTGTACTGTCCACTCGTTGTTCCCACTTGTAGGACTAATAAAGGGTTATCCTATCGTATCTTATCTTGTTTTATTTAGGGCAAGTTTAGGAATTCAAAACTATCATGAACCAGCCTGGAAGAGGATGCAAGGCTATTTTGTGAGGACGATGATCAGAGTTTGGTAGATCTTGGGGCCTCCATGCCTCTAAAACCATCATGAGGCAAGATGGGTTTGCATAGAAATAAAGAAATCTCAGTCCCCTAATCTAAATCGAGTGGGTAGGCTCAAGAATTGATTGCACAAGAGAAGACCCAGGATTTTAGAGAGATTCTGCACTGAGAAATGGTAAAATATCCCTACTACTGTGTACTCATGTTAGAAAACAACACAGAGAAAATTCACTTCTGTCCTGTCGACAAAAAGAGCTTAAACAAATACTAAAAGAGGGGCTGCAAATAATTACAACACATGTTTTTTTAATCAAACGTATTTAGTGATCATTTGTGACTTTTTCTTATATTAATAGACTATTTTGCATTTTATATATTTTCTTTATTTGCTGAGTAAAGAGGACATTTGGTAAACATGATAGGGATTCTCTGTCACCCTTTAAATTAAAAAATCCTATTAAAAAAGATGCCAACAACTCTGGAAGGAACTGTATTTATGGAAAAGATCTGAGTGACCATTGAGGGGAAAAAAGGAATAAGCATACAGAATACGTTTGGACACTAAACACATCTTGCCTATTTGTCTACTGGTGTTATCAGTTTTACATGTGTGAGGAAATTCACTTATGATAAAATCAATTAAAAAATAAAATATTAGCTTATTACATTCAAGAGCTTTATTTGTCACATACATAGTTATCCAGGACAGCATATAGTGAAATGATGTACTGGCCAGCTCCTAGATTGTGCAAGATATAAAATAAGAATAAAACTATTTTTAAAAATGTGGAATCGTTTAACATTTGTAATGGTTTGGATGAATTGATCAGTGTTGAAAAGAAGTGAATAGAAGTGAATTCTCTTGACCTTGAGGAGGCCCGTGAAAAGCTGCTGTCAGGAGAAAGGGTTTAGCTTTTCAGACTGTGTTTGTCATTGAGAACCTCTAGGGGGCAGCACTATTATGCAAAGCTAATGGTGTCTATGTTGCAAGACGGGAAAAAAAACAACAGGATTTCATCCAGAGCATCTATTTATTTTGTGGGATGTTTTTCTTTAACATTGTAGCAGGATGTGCTGGAGCCTACCACAGTGGTCATAGGACACAAGAGAAAAAAGCCAGTGCATCACAGCCTAGACTCAGAAAAAGATACACAAAATGGACAAAAGTATTGGGACACCTGTTTTTTTAGGGTTTGGGCTAGGCCCCTGACTTCCAGTGAAGGGTGATCTTAATGCTTCAGCAGACCAAGACTTTCTGGACGCATGCTTCTAACTCGTGGACACAGTTTGGGGAAGAACCTTTTCTATTCCAGCATGACTGTGTCCCAGTGCACAAAGCAAGCTCCATAAAGA
>JBBJLS010000036.1:4712614-4734001 GCA_037577275.1 Bryconaethiops microstoma
GCAGAATGAGGTGCTTGTGTAGGAATTTAACAGACACTGGCATGGAATGGTTGTCACACTCATAGAGATGCTGATTTCAAAATAAACTGCAGTGGTTTCTAATTTTTTTCCGGGGCTGTATGTATGCGTGTGTGGGTGGATGAATGGACGCATGCATTAATGAAATGTAGAGACCAAAAATCAGGCCGCGGCCGAGCTGATGGTGCCGCCGCTTTCTGATTGGTCAAAATGTTCTCATGACAATAGACCGATTTGAAAAGAGATTAGTATTTTTCACCGACTGCTCAAAAAACCCCAAACAATAGAGATACAAACAAACAAATGAGAAGTCGACGAAGCACAAGCGCTACTGTCTGAGCTGAAGGTAAATTCGAGTGGGAGTTTTCTCACAATGGGAAAATTGCGAAGGTGTACCAAGACATCGCTAACAACTTAGGCTGGGTTAGGTTTTCATTGCATGGCTAAAAAATGCCTAGAAAATAAAAAACTCAAACTAGACTCTTAAATAAATAAAGGACCACAATAACAAAAGCAGCTCTGACAGAAAAATTCCAGTTGTCTCTATGCCACCATTGCACTGCTGATGCTTCACCAACACCTTTACCTGGCTAAGATGCAATGGAAAAATCAAAGTGTGCTACAAATTCCGTGAAATCGTAGTACGGTTTAGGTACAGCACTGTTCCTGTATACTTATGGAAAAGTGCCTTTAGAGTGTTAGAGTAGTGTATTAGTAGTTTGTTATTCGTAGTGACTGACAGGCTTTGGAGTTTCAAGTTATACTGACACTGACACCATTCTCCATTGCCCAGTCTCTGTGTGTGTTTGTACACAGCTGGTGAGGAGGGTGTGCTGTATATTTTTTAAGTGAAATGGACCAGAGAATGACCTTTTTTGCCATGCGTGGGCGGGTTAGGGAAAGTGCCTCAGGCCACTTCAGCAGAATTTCCCACTGACTTCCAGTTACTTTCTGCTATGTGTTAATGTTTTATGCGCATATAATGAAGTTCAGATAATATTGTACTCATCAACAGCAGGTACTGTAATCTTTACAAAGTTAACAGGCCTGATGAACTGTTATTTTTTTGAACACATTGTTGTTATGTGCACACTTTACCTGCTAAACAAACCTAAACAACCCTCTAGCTTTTTATCACCATCCTAATGAAATCGCGGCATGGCTTATGAGTCTGGATTCATAACAGATGAAGAAAGAATTAATGATCAGGCACACCTTTTCAGCCAATTACGCCTGGGTCTGCTTTTGACATTGTGGTGATTAGCTGACCATTTGGCGATTAGCAGATCAGTGAAAGTGTGTCGAGTGAAGTCAAGAGTGACCTGCTAACATCGCGTCTTGCTAACGAATGCAATACCCCTGAGAAACAGCGACAAGCCTTTGCATATTTTTATACTAATTTATGTTGAATAGTTGAATGATAACTAAGAAAAGTGGAACGAAAAAGGTCACTGATTTGCAGTCCAACTTTTAAGGTAAAGCTAGCCTCAAAAACAGGATTATTAAGTGTTTTTCCATCATTTTTGGAGAATTAGAAAAAACATGTATAGGGCACATTCTTGCAGTTCTTTAGGATCTGAATAAAATTGAGTGCAGTAATAAATGCTGGAAAGAATGTCAAAAAAGGGTGAAATTAAACGGTGAAATGGAAAACGGTCTTTTCTGAGGATATATGTGTTAGAACTCTGTAGAATGAAAATATTGTAACTTGACTTCAAAATGAAAAATCATGTTCATATGTGATATTTTATTGAAACTGCCATGAATATTTTTGTGATGCACAGTATGCTTTTCTAAGCATATCGTAAGTATCATAATAAGTCATGTTTAATAGGATTTAATGGAGGACAGTTACGGATGTGTTTGAATAAATGGTTGGGATTGTCAGCAGTTTTGTAATTACACATTATATACACATTTCAATATGATACACTCACAAAACACACGTTTTTGGCTAGCTTTTATTTTTTAAATCAAATGATTTTTAAAATCAAATGATTTACATCAATGATAAAAAAAATAAATGTCTGATAATGACATGAATGAAATTTAGTTTTTGTTTATATATTTTTTAAAATGAATTTTAAAAACATTAGTTTATTCATCTTAATAAGTAAAAAAAATACCATGTGATAAAATGCTGAAGGGGGTTCTAAAAACCAGTTGTGGTTCACTCTGAGGTAGTGGTCAGAGCAAAAAGAGATGGAAGAGTGAACTTTCTTAATTTGTAATCAAAAAGACAGCAGCCTAGGCTTGCCGTTATCAGTATTTGAACACAACTGTATGTGTGAACAACAAATTGTCCACTACCAAAGATTGCACATAGCACTATAATGTCAAACGTACAGTTTTTAACCCCACCACCAACATGAAGCAGCTCTGCAAACATGTAACCAAAATTTTCATCTTAGCAGGCCACAAAGTAACTAAATAGTTGGGGATTATGCATAACTTAAACAGCTAATACGGGATACTCACTTTATTCATGCAGATGATACATGAACTAATAGATGAGCTTCAATCTGTGATCTGTTTATCATGAATTCACACACAAAAGAAACCCGAATGAAACACTTTTTATACGTATAATAATTTAAAAGAAGAGGTAAACGTGATTGTTAGAGCATGAATTTACCATCACACTCTCTCTGACTTGAATGCAGTTTCAGTTGAAAGTCACTTTCATAAATATCAGTTTTGCCATAAATGTATCGATACCACCACAAGCTTATCCTCAATACATTATTGTACTGATATTTCAAACGCAGCCGTAGATATGCCCCTTATGACTGGATACATTTTGATGAGCAGTTCCAGTAGTTATCTGACGGGAATAATAAATTGCCAAGAGGGTTCATTTGAAAGTGGTTGGTTTAGTTGGATTGAGTAGGCTTGATTAGGCTTTAAAGATATGCCCCCTGTATAATTGGCTGGTTTTGCTTCAGTACATGCGGTAACAGATGGTACCATTGTTTAACCCTCTATGGCATGAATTTTTCTTTTAAGAGGAAAAATATTTCACCCTAGTTTGTGGGAGCTTGGGGGTCCTTGATAATATATCAATCATAAAATGTGTCCCACCCACGCCCCCCTAGCAGATTTTGGTTTGTTGCCTCAGGGCAACAAGATGCTACAAGGGTATTAAAATACCAAGGTATTTTATATTATGTAATAAGTGGAATGAGGAACAAACAAGCAATAAACACATTAGAAGTTTTATTGCAACAAAAACAACAATTTCAGAAGTTTTATTTCAACAAACATCAGTTACAATTGTTTTTCAATCCGTGAGTTAATTAGCTGCACCGTGTATATATATATATATATATATATATATGTATACTGTATAAATGAAAAACTACACTTTTAATATATAAATAAAGATATGCTTCTTCACATATTAGTGTGCATCACAGATATTTTTATACAAAATTATTTAAATTTAAACATGTTAAAAAGTGAAATTTATCTTACCTTCTGCTAGCAGTGTGTCCAAACCAGCTATTGGCTCAAAAAGGACTGCTCCACCCCCAGACGAAATGTCAAACCTATGCCCACCTTACATTTTATTGGTCCCAAGCTAGTCATCAGACTTTTAATGTGAAGTTTTATTTTTAAAAAATGGGGCAGTGGATGGGCCAAAATAATGGCATAGAGGGTTAAGATCTGAGATGAATATGCATATCTAATATGCATCTACTGTTTTGCTTTGGGCTTTTTTTCATAAATATTTTTTCATAAAGTGTTTCCTACAGGTTCATTTTTGAAGGTGGCACATAATGTTTATTAAATTTAAAGAGAACAAAAGACCACAAGACAATTGCACAAGTGATGGTATAGTAGAGGGTTTACGGGGCTACTACTGGATTCCTGAAAGACATGGGGGGGTTTCTGCAGTGAGTGATTGGTGCACTGTGTGAGATAAGAAAGAGAGCAAAAGACATATGGGTGGTGGAATAGTGGTAGGAGGAGGTAGTGATTAGATTTTTATGATCAGGAATGTGAGCAGCTTTGATGACAAATTGATTGCATGTAGGGGTCCAGATGAGGCATCTGAGGAGACCCATGTGAAGGGGGGACTTGAATGACCTTTGTTAATAGAATGCACCATGGTGGTATTATCTGGGTGAATGAGTATTGATTTGATGGCCATTGATGCCCCATAGAGAGGCGGCAACGCCAATGGGATGATGTTTGGGATGGTGCGGAAGAGACCTCTTCTCAGAGTAAGGAGTCAAACTCACAAGGCCGGAGTGGAGCCACCACAGGGATAGGTACTAATCCCCTACGCATCAACACATTGGTGGACGTTGCAGAGCTCCAGGTCAGTGCAGTGGACAGGGTTAAACTGACCAAGACTGTGTTGAGCACATGTGCAGTAAAGGACTGACTGTGGGGCAGCGAAGAGGTGGTTGAGATGTGACAACACGACACACAGGTCAGTTTGACTTCAGCTCACATGAATAGACTTCCTCACTTCATAGGTACCCTGATTGGAATTTTTCCAGGGGCAGAGTTTTCACCATCACATGTGAACATGTCCCCTGGGGAAGTCAGGCAACAGTGCCATCATTATGCTGCTTTTATTGTTGTTTTGATGTCACAGTTGCGGAGTGGAAGTGGTTGTACTAATTGCACGCGCACAACCATCTACACGTTCGTGCAGTAATAGGCACAGTAGTGCTACAGCTCCTGTGCTGGAGTTCTGACGTTTGCAGTGTCCCTTGGGTAAGAAGGCCCTGAGAAAAAGAAGAGACTTAATGACCAACGGCTTCAGCCTGGTCTGCACTTCCCTCCCTTGGGCTGTGAAGGTCTGGTTATGCTCCTCTGCTTGTAACGCTTCAAATCCATCATAAAGCATTTGCTCCGGCCATCCCCTGGTGTCAGTATTGGGCCAGAGTTCTAACTGGGGGGCTGTGTTTTGACTCAGTGATTTCTAGCGCAGGCAGATTTGTGTGCAGTGACTTATGTGTAGTTAAACGGGCACTGGAGAAGACATCTCCTCACTGACCCCACAGCTGCTGAATGGAATATGAGTCTTGTAGGATCGCTTCTTTATCCCACCTCCCATCTGTCTGTAGTGTAACCTCTAAAATCGGCCTGATCACATGGATTCCTAGAAAAAACAATGTTGTTTTCATGGTATTTCCCATAAAGAAACTCGTAAGAAGACTACAACACTAACCAGCTTCAGGCTTACGCGTAACTTCATAACTTTTAATTGCATATTACGTTTAACACAAATTTGCAATAAACACTTGCTTCATGAACCTCCTTTTATCATCTCAGCCTTTTTGTTACACATCTATTGTCATCCAAATGTTGTAATATAATATACTTTTCTATCTCGTCTTGGTTGCTCAAGGCATTTGAAAGAATTTTGCTTGAGAGATAGCAGCTGTGTGTTTTCACACTCAAGCGCATCTGTATTTTACACATTTTTATGAGACTTAGTTTTTGTATACATTTCTCTACTTTATTTTGCAGTTCGTCTTTAATCATGTTTCAATATTCACTTGACACCATCTTTCACATCAAAGTGAGAAGGCACAAATCATAAATATCATTACTATCTACTACTCCTGATGTATTAATTTATTTTAGAATACATTGATTGCTGTCAGAAATTAGTGTATTAATGTGTTTATTTAGATTAGATTTTGTAGAATCGGTTAGAAAACAATATAAACTATTTTTGGCACAGTAATATTTTTGTCCACTTGCCTGGTAGAGCCCATGTTAAACCCTTTAACTTTTTTTAAACTTGATCTACCATTTCTGTAATTCTGTAAAAAGAACCCATAGGTCATTCTCAACATCAGGTTCTTAATCATTTAATTCAAGATTTATGCAGAGTGGCCAGGTGGTGGCCTGCCATCAAGATCGTCTTGGCTTCAGTTCCTGGCCAATTGGCCAGAGTCCTTTCTGTGTTCAGTGTTCTCCCAGTGTCTCCACTGGTTTCTGCTGGGAGTTCAGTTTTTCTCCCTCAGTCCAAATACATGTACATCGTGTCAATAATAGATGCTAAATTGCCTCTTGGTGTGAATGTGTTTGTCTCTGTGCCTGCCTTACATTGGACTGGCGACCTGTCTAGGGTGTTTACCCGCCTTCTGCCCTAAAAGCGCTGGGATAGACTCCAGCACCGCCTGCGACCCTGGTTAAGATAAGCTGCTTAGATAAGAAGATGATTTATACGATTCAAGAATGTCCATCAGCAGTATCCACACCATTGGCTCAGGCGTCAGGTGATCTCTTCTGTAGCCTTGTCTTTTACAACAGCTTAAGATCAGAGTTGATGGTGTGGCACTGTTCCTGCGCATAGCTGGATGTTTTCACTGCTGTCAGAACAGATGGAGGTTATTTTAATAACACACTCATCACCTGCTAACACTGTCAGCAACTCTGGCAACACCCCCAGCGCCTTTGTCCGATATGCAGCTGAACCGTGTTTCAGAGTTGCTGACAGTACACAAACTGTAGTTTATATAGTTTTTGTTTGACATTTTTTAAATTTTTACCTATAACAAAGATTGCATTGATGTAGCACTGATACAGCATGGGAGATGGTGACAGAGGAGGGTAAGAGTGATTATGACAAATATTTATGAACCTTTTTAATGGCCCTTAGTTATACACAATCTTTAATGGATTCTGACAGTTGTAAAGGTTGTGCTTCTGGCCAACAAACCCATACAGCTGGATCTGATGACCCAGTCCCTGCGGGCCTGGGATGCTCAGTGGCGATGCACTGGTCCAGCTCTTTCTCTCCAATATTGGCAATCAAATTTCTCAAGGAATGGATTGATACAGAATACCGATCTGATTCTAGTTCTCTGTTTCATAGTAGTACTTGCATTGAAAAAGAGAATTTAAAAACATCCCTTGATCTCCTCCTCTGGTCAAAACTAGGTACCTATGTTGATCGTGTCAAGTTAGTGGAGAGGATGCAGGACTTTCTGATGCATGCACCAACACATAAGTGACTGACCTTTTTAAAGAAGTTACTAATAAATTCTATAGGTTGGATTTTTTTGTCACAACTGGCAGTTTTCTTTTAGTATTGAACAAAAGTATGGAGACTACAAATAAAATGACGAGGTATATAGGAGCTGTTGAACAGAAAACACCTCTGCATTACTTGCTAATTAAAAGAAAAACTGAAAAGTTTATGCATTGCATTTTCACACATTAAGGTCACACCTTGAAATGAAATGAAATAACAGGAATAAATGTCACATTTACAGAAGTAAGGCTCAGTACTCATTTGAATATCAAAGTGATGAAGCAGGTACAGCCTTGATAAAATGATATTTGCGCTAAACCTGGTTTGTCACCGGCCAGACCGTCTCTACCTCTAGTGCAGAGTGTGACTGTCGGCTCGGGCCCACTGTGCATCGCATCATTTTCTTGTCACTGGCATAGGAGCTCTGACCTCGGTGACATCACACATACCACCCTGCGATTGGGCTAATCCCCTGTCTATCTGTCTGTCTCTACATGTCATTCCTATCGCGCTGCACCATGTTGAAGAGGTCGCAGTGTTGCATGCTGGTGCAGTGCTATGGTGCTCAAGCTGACAGTCTTAAATGTCAGATGGGCTTTGCTGTCTCTTAGCGCTCTGGTACCATACGGATTGTGTCCAGTGCTTAGCTCTGAGTCATGGTAGAGTGAAGGAAAGGGCATCTCTCTGTAGAGCCTCATTCTCTGCTGCAGACATGACAAGACTTTGGGATGTTTGGATGACTGCATCATTTTCCATTTATGAATGGAAAGACAGACAACTCAGGGTAGACCTCTGTTTTCATTCCACTGTCAGCATTTGGGCAATTTCTTAGTGTGGGTGTGCGGGCGTGTGTAACAATGTCAGTGAAAGTGTGCGGAAGACAGAATGGAAGTGGAGGCGTTTTAGGCATGCAGCTGGAACTAATTCCTGCATATTTATCCTGGCTACTGTGAGCAGGCTAAGGGTTAGCGTCTGGTGCTAACTGGACCATGTTAAGTCCTCAGAGAACTGGGCTGTGTGTTAGAGGGAGGCAGATAAAGTGGCAGAATTTAGTGCTAACTGGACCATACCAATTTCTGTGAAAGATGAGCAGGCAATCCTTGGTAGAGGGCGTGAGCTCAAATAAATGGAAATAAATGGGTGATGCTAGGCTACACAAAGCTTTGTTATTTCTAAGAAAGCTTTAAAGAAGGCTTGAACAAGCACTAAAAGTATTAGTGTGCGCTTTGTAGTTTGTTGAAATGCGTTATGTTATGAAAAAAAGACAAAAAAGCAAAGAGGCTGGATTTGCAAGGCAAACAAGCACACACACACACACACACACACACACACACAAACAAACACACACACACACACAAACGTGTATGTGTGTATATAAAAACTGTGAATATATATAGAGATCTGACTGGATTTTCATAGTGCCCCATGTCTTTGAATACGTTAAAATCTATTTGCACATACTTGATGAGAAGATTTAGACTCAATATTTTTCTTTCTGTCTATCCATTTTTTGGCTCTTCCGTCATCCTCCAACCTGGATGTTCTGCCGTCCTCCCACTTGGCCTCAGTTTCACCCCAGTGCTCATTTGTCAGTCACTTACTGGGAGAATTGGTAGCCATTGCTGTCTCTTGATTTAGTTTCACATGCCCTGCTGCTTTACCATGCCATATTTTATTCCATTCTGTGTGTGTGTGTGTGTGTGTGTGTGTGTGTTTGTGTGTATTATGTATTTATAAGGAAGGCCTGAATACTGCCAAAAGTTGTGCTGTTTGGGGCACTAAGAAAAGGACCAGAAGAAAGTGGGAAAGTAGGGAATAAAGCATGATGTTTTATTGATATGGGTAAACAACTGGATCCCAGAAGCAAGTTATTGAGAGCAAAAAGAGATTATTGAGAGAACTTGCAGAGGAGTGTGCGGAAAGGAGAACATCTCTTACATGCATGGCTGAGTGGGCCCAAGCTGATGGACAAACACGTGTTAGCCTGCAGAGTCAATCAGAGCTTCATTAAGGAGCTAAATGAGTTTTTATGGATTTAATAGGTGACCTGTACACCTGCGCAGTGCTGTGCAAATGCAACAGGGCTCATGGTCTTGGCCCAGGGTCCACTGGGAAATTAAGTGGCCTTGCAAAAAGGGCATAAGTTAATGGTTTGTGTTTAGTCTCAGTTAAATCTGTTAATTAGCTAATCAAAGACTGTGCCTCTGTAATACTGGCACAAACAGACCTACAGGCTCTTAAAGACACATTTTTCAGTGGCAGTTTTGCACAGTATGTCCAGCATTCATATCAATATTAATTGCTCACATATTTTGCACCATATGGTACAGTTTACCGTATGTACAGAGTGTGCAATTTAGCTTTAATGGGGCAAAAATCTATTGTCTCTGCTGGTGAAGTCTGCCTAAGGTGCAGTCCAAAGAAAGCGTGTAATGTACTGAGCAATTTTATAAATATCAAGAGGATGAGATAGACAAGGGAAGACATTCTTAGGCTATTTTTACACCTAGCTCGTTTACTGAAGTCTGCACCAGTTTTTTTTTTATTGCAGCACTGTGTCATTTCCGTTTGATTTGGTTGATTATACAACCAAATCAAATTTACTTGAGTTAATTTGGCTCAAATTACACATATTTGATTGGCCAGAAATTCGGCAGCAATCAAAGCACTCTGTTTCTTTAATGTTCGCCTCCATCACAGCAAAAATATTCGTTTATCCCTGTTTAAAGCCTATATCTCTCCCACGTATATTCTCGATATAAATATATTATCCTGATTACGTATTAAAAATTGTGAATTCGAAGTCTACGGGAAAGAGTCTATTTGAGAAATTCAAGTCTAAGCCTATTACAGTCAAAGCAGCAAAAAAAACCCACGAACAAACTGAAAAACTGAGTGGTTTGTTAGGTTGCTGATGCCCTTGGATATGCAGGAAGAGGGATTGAAGCGGAATGGATCTTTGCTGTAACAATAGAGACCAAGCAAGGCTAAATGAAATAAATACGGTGCTGTAAATATATCATGTGTAGGCGTGTGGGATTATATGCAATATGCCACCATCGAATGACAATACTATGATAAGGGGAGCGCAGTGCCAGACAAACAAGAGCTGTTTTCCAAAAACAAACAAACAAGGCCTGTCTGAACGTGTTTTTAGCTCACGTAGGAGAACGATGTCTTAAATATTGCTTGAGAGGCTCCTATTAACCTTCTGACCGAGAAGCTTTGAAACTGAGAAGCTGGTAAAATTGTACTTTGACAGCCTATAAATTGCTTCTTGTTCAAAATGTTAAAGCTTACTGTGTTAAGTAAGCCTACAGATTGTAGCCGACTGCTATTATTAGGCCTGACTACTAACATAATCCATTTATTGTAGAATTTGTCAACTTATATGGAACCACAGTGTCAGTCAATTAATGTTTCAACATTTATGTTTCATTATTGAAGATGATCTTTAAAGTGAATAGAAATAAGTATTTAGACATTATTTTTATAATTTAATATACTTCCTGCATATATATCCAATTCAAATGTACACAAATAATGTCTGTCATTGTTATACTTATAGGTATGGACATAAATATGTATTCATCAGAATAAACATGTTTAAAAATGGTAAAAGGTTTTAAGGTCTTTGCTAGGACTCTGCTTATAATAAGAACGACCACAGCAGGAAGAAAAAAGATGCCTTGCACTGCTTTAGGATGTTTAGGATGTTTTGAAGACATCTGAAGACATAGAATGCGCCATGGACTACACATTAAGAGAAAACACAGATTGAGAAATATGGGCTTTCCTTTAAAGCCGCAGAAGGAACGTTTTCTAACACTGAAATGGTTCATCTTCCACCCCCATCCGTTGCAATAGCTGCAAACTCTGTACTATCTGTCAGTCAGTTTAAGCCTAATTATTACTTCAGTATGACATTTGTTTTTGTCTGCGATCTAACGTATCTCATGACCATTAACTTCTCATGGTCGGTGAAAGGGCTAATTATTGTGAAATGTAGCAATTTTCTAAGTTTTTTAGAATTTTAGAGAACATATGTGACTGATATTTTTAGTTTTGTAATTAATCTTGAAAGTGGAAAGATTATATTTTTGTAGCTGAATGTATTATCATTAAGAGGGAGTTGTAGCAGATAAGAGTTTAGAGCAATGTAAGTGCAAGCTTTATTTATTACTGCATATCAGGTTGCCATGACCATAATTTGTAGCTAGGTAAGCTAAGATTTAAAATGAAAAACAAATCATAGCCAGCTAAGCAAGGACACCAGTAACTGTGTTAGCAAACACAAGTGCTTGAATTTCTTTATCAAAGCAGTTTGACCTACAATTAAGACGTTAATATAGAGCATGAAAACTAACCTTGTCAGGTCAAGTCATGTAGAGCTTTATTGTCATCCCAGCCATATACACATAGTACGCAGTGAGACGAAATATCGTCCTCGTGGACCGTAGGTGCAACATACAACACACTCACAACACAGACAAACATGAGTGTAAAAAAGGGCAATTAATTGAAATGAAACCTGTATTTGTATAAATATATCTTTGAATGTGCAAAAATATATTCAAAATGTTAAGTATCTTCGTTGCTGTAGGTGGCGACATTGTGATTTTACTCTTTTACTTAGTTGATGAGTGGAAGATTAAACAATTAGAAATGTTATTTGTCTGCATCGATCAGTGTTCCCCTCCTCATCTGTTGGTAGAACGCAAGAAAGGCTCTGAGGCTCTGAGCTCCTGGTTTTAGCTCCTCACGTAAGAGTAAGAAAAGTGTCTTTATATTTCGTATAATTTTTTTTTTCTTCGTCACACAGGTCATGCCTTCATATCAACCTCTTATGGTAAATGTATTTACAAAATAGACAAATAGTGGGACCAGTCGCAAAGCCAGGAGTCTCGAAGAGTCGAATCTGCAAAAAATTGGACGTTTGTTGTACAGTGGACTGCTCTAAATGCCAGAGATTAATAGTGTCAGTCCAAGAAATATTAAAACAGGCGATTGTCCTGAAGTCCTAATTCATATGTATGTGGACAGTAGCCTACATACATATATTCATCTAAGTGCGTCTGTGCACATGCAGTTCGCCTTGCCTGTTTGTACAGAGTGCATGCATGACAACTCCTGAAGTACAGCGCAGTAAGTGGTCATTTAGTGCTATGCCACGTTTTCCAGAATCCATCTTCCATTCACATCCCCGCCGTGAGTCTTAGTCTCTGGCTGGTCCTACCTGATTGGGTTTATGGAGTGAACATCTGCTCTGTCAGCCACATGGCCTCTGTAGTAGTTCCATTATTCATGTCTTAGCTTTATCTGGGGCAATGCCAGTGTTTCTCTTGTCTCCTCACAACCCCTCTGCTCCCCGTAACCTAGTCATCCATTTGAGCACTCCATTCAGAACGCCGGTGAAAGTGGAGAGTGACATCACCAGGTAGAAAGCCCAATACTGTATCTATGCTCTGAGGCACAGTGATGAAACATTTAGAGAAAAGACATCCCGGCTTCACTAATTCATGAAAGCTGCTGTCAGTCGGTTATATAAAGGTATTAATGCCTGACATCGGTTTGAGATGTGTCCACCTAAGGTTTACCTGAATATTCTCGATCCATTCTTTCGTTTCTGTTGCGTCTTTACTCTTTCCCTTTAACTTTTGCGTTGCACATGACTCTGTGGCTTGGAGTGAGTTCTCATTTTTATTGCGCTTTTCAATCTAATCACCGTGTCTAGACGTATCGTAGGCAGATGTGCCTAACAGCTGCGTGGTGACTAGCGAAACCTTTTTGAACCAGTCAATCAATTTGTTTGTCTTAATTCACTCTCAGACATGGTGTGGGCTGTAATTGATTTGGTCCAATCACAGTCAATTAGCATGCAGCTTTCTCAATTAAGCTGTGTGTATGCATAAGTGCGTGGTGTGTATGTTTGCACGCATGTGTGTGTGTGTGTGTCTGGCGGAGGGCATTGTCAGCTAAACTAGCTTGGTACAGATGGGTAGAGCGGGTGGTGGGATTAGGTGTGTTTGCATGGGGGTTTGCTGTAGAATCTGGCACACTGACAATTCAGCCCAGTCCGCCACCCTAAACCTCCTAAACTCTCCTCCTGAACCTGTCAGTCTTCCCAGACATCCACCACCTTCCTCCTAGCGCTACAATCTCTGCTATTCAAGGCTCCATATACTCAGTTTCACTAAAACAAAGCTTGTTTTGACTAAAATAATACTGAATAAGACATTTTGCTGCAATCCCAGTGTCTGTCAATATAAAGCAAGTACTTAATCTAGTCAGGTTTTGCCCAAATATGCCAGACTATCAGCTACAAGCATGCATTTACTTTGGACATAGCTTTGAAGATACTGTTAATGCCAAATATTCACATTGTTCATGAGGGTAGTTTCACACCATTTTGAATAAAGCTTAACCTGATCAGAGACGTTCCTAATATCACTGATTGCTGTTTGTCTGTTTTCGCTTTGCATTTTCAAATGGTTCCACAATGCAGATATCTGTTTCACTGCAAATAGTTATGAGTGTTGTTTCCTTATGTCACCTCTGCAACTGTGATTGAAATAAGATGCAATATAATACAGTAGCTTTAACAAAAAACAGTTTATGTAAAAGTGTCCTAAATGACGTAAAAGCATTTCAATACAATTCAACTAAATATTATTTATATGACACTTTTTACAACCAAGTTTCCACAAAGCAGCTTTACAGAGTCCAGGTCCGAGCCCCTAGTGAGTGAACCAAAGGCAACAGAGACGAGGAAAAAGTCCCTCAGCTGGAGGAAGAAACCTCGGGAGGAACCAAAACAACATTTCTGTTGTTTTTGTGCCACCAAGTTTAATTACATGGTCACCAAAAACAATAAAGCAGTGCGCAGTTATCAGTTCATCATTAAATAAATATAAAACATTAACATCTGCTCAAAGTTAAATGGTGCTGCTAACTAGGGGGAAAGCAGCTGGTTACCATTAGCTTACCTAGCGTGATGTTGAACTCTGCTCACTAAAGAACATGTTTGATTCTAGCTAATTAAAGCACCGACACAAGCTTAGATGATAATGAATAAAATCCTTATCCATTGACTATCCTGAGAGTTCTACCGGGTTCAAAGATCTTATGTTGATTTTCTGTTTGTTTCTAAGACCTAAAATAAAAGAAATTTGGGCATTTTTGTTCTTTATGGGCATGTGCATCTGCTGCCATTTTCTATGTGACATAGGAACACCAAACGAAACTCAGCAAGACATCTGACTTCTTGAGCATAAACAGAACTTATAAGGAGTCGTTTTGCCGTATGATGATGGATTCGTGTTCCTCGTGTTCTAAAGGTTAAGTGTTTAAAGCGCAATGTTGAATGACCGGTGACGGCCGGAATCAAACGTGTGTAGCTCTTAGCCATCACTAGTTTTCTTCAGGTATCCCTTGTCCTGATTTTTCCCTGGTCCTGATTTTTGCACCAGCACCACAAATAGGTGATACTGGTAAAATTGGTCATATTGGATATTTCAAATCAGACCAGGACATCCCTAGACAAAACAAATAAGATCAATATCATCGATAGGAATGCGCCTACTGAGCCGTGCCTGCGAGCGATTTTACCTCAAAAGAACCTGCCTGGCACTGAAGCTGAGGCTCAAATCAATAGCTAGTCACCTCCCCGTGCGTCTCAAGTTTCTCTAATTAACAGAATAGAAGAAGGCTTCTGCTCTGTTGGCCAAGACTCACGCATCAGTGCTTAATGTGCACTTGTCCGTTGGTCCAGATGTTGAGACTGCGGGGACTGCGGGCAGGAAGCTGACCATTCTGGCTGTGTTCGATGAGAGAACAGAGCAATGCAGGGAGCCGTGGTGAGCAGCTGTTTCTGCGCAGTGTCTGTGTGCTTGTCATCTGGCCAGTAATCTGGTCAGTGAAGGGCATTGAGATTACTGAGGAAGAGAAGGGGGTGGACCCCAGCTGTCTGTTCGCTCGTGAGACCCCGAACAAACATACACACATAAAAACACATGCACATAGTGCTGGATTTGGGACAATAGGCCCATTGCTAACTCCGTGGACAGAGATGAACATCTCTCAGTACTTTTTCTGTCTCTCTCTCGCTCTCTTTCTCTCTGCCCTGAACACATTCCTTCATGCCCTCACTCTCTCACATACACATATTCACATCCTTCACTTCCCTCACTTGCTTCTGCCTCCTCCTCCACTCCTCGGGGCCCCTGGCTCTCTTCCCACTAGTCATGTTCTCCTGGCTGGATGATGCGTGCATGTCTCTTGTGCTTCCTTGATGCTAACTCACATGGACGTGTTGCGCAGCATTGTGGGATGCAGCTTTTGGTCATATTGCACCACAGGATGTAATTCTGTTGATGATGATGAACCTGCGGGGCTCATCATCTATTTTTGCCCAAGCCTTTCTTCAATATTAATCAGTGCGTTGGCATCTGAGCGGATGGCAGGGGTATTCTCACTCAGCTCTAATGAGGCCCTCTACTCTTTCTTAAAGAATTTTAAATGTGCCTGCTCTCCACATGAAATCCAGTTCATGCTACTTTCCCCCCCCATCATATTCTCCTCGTCTGGCTGTTATTCCTGGTCCTGCTGTTTGAGAAATAAGCTCGGCTCTGATGGAGATTTGATGCATTCTCTTTCAAGGTTGGGAAGGAGTGCCAAAGGGTTACTGTCCACTGTTGCTATGAAGAGAAGCTGTGCTTTTTTGTAATTCTTTCACAGTCATGTATTCCATGTTCTGCAGTTTTTTTTTCTTCTTTGAATGGTATCCATCGATCAAACCATTAGTTTATGTTGTGTGCTAAGGCTTTAATAATGAGTAGCACAGATACTGTGTAATTACACCAGCGGAGGAGTCATCAGGACACAACGGGCCATAACAAAAGATCAGACGCTGATTGAGTTTAGTATTCCCACTGCCGTTAAGTACAGCTCAGGTACTCAGGTACATATCAACACATTGAGGAAATGAAAAAGAGGGGAATAGTTGGTGCAGCTGTGAGGGAGAGAATTTCAGCAGACAGGGGCGGAGCGGGCAGTGAGCGTGTTGCCCCCCTGGAGAGTTGCGGGTCAAGGCTGCATTCGGGCCCCGCAGCATGATGCAGTGCTGGGGCGGGGGGGTGGGGTGTTGGTGGTGGGGGGTGGTGGTGGTTGGAGTGTCTGTGGGGTCTGTCTGAGCGGAGGGCCTCAGGGCAGCCGCAGTAATGAAAGTTTCCCTGTGGTGCGCACTGCAGTGTAATTACACTCAGAGATGCCCACGGCTCGGTCTCGTGCACTGACTTTCATATTAGCCAAACAAGCCAAGCACCACTGTGCCCTGGTCCTCTCACCACTTTCACTTTAGAGAGGAATAGAATAAGATAAACCTCAAACGCATGCTGCCGTAGTTTTCTGCAGCATCGCTTGCTGTGTCTGTATGTAAGCCTAGTGAAGACTATGTGAGTCAATCGTCGGAAACAGTTAACAAAAGTGAAAGTAGACAACTGACAAGCGTTGTGTTCCTCTCAGCCGCCTCTTAACACAGCAACACATCCTTAAAACAGCGACTCAGGGGGAGACGAAGTCTGTATGTGAAATGGAACAGCACTGAGTAAAACGGAAAACATGAGTTTCAGGTGTTTTTGTGTTCAAACTAGTAACTGTGTAAGCTGATTTTTTCTGGCAGGCTCCATCTCACATTGTTGATTTTTTTGTAGCCTCTTGCTCACGTATCATTATTACTGAGGGGTACACAATATCCTTTTATTGTAGCGTACATCATGACTCACAATATGACTCTGCTGTAACATAAAGTGGCTAGTGCATGGCTGCTACCATCCATACGGACTTACTGCTCAAATGAGGCCCTAAAATGTAGCTCCGCCTGCAGCATATTAACATTTTACTTTTCTATTATATCTGACCAGATAATCATTAATGCAATGCTTGTCACATATCAGCAGCGAGTGCTGATAAGTGCACAAGCCTGGTCTTTGTGTTTGCTTTTTTGTTGTTGATAATCAGAGGCTCTCAGAAGCTTCCCACTGCGGGCTCCACAGTTGGGGGTTTGAAGAGCCTTGGCTACCACTGCTAAGGAAAATGTGAGAAATGAAAGGAAAATGAACACTGCTTTTAAGCAAGACTATTTCAGCTAGAATTATTTTAATGGTTCAGTTTTGTTTCTGTTCTAGTGAATGACTAATATGGAGCTGATGCTGGTACTGATATGCAGACAGCAGCTTGGCCTGTGACTCCAGTTGATTTTGGCTCGTTCTTCAATACACACCAAACTATGAGACTACGAGAATAACAGATGATTTCAGGAGGTACATCACCGGAAAGATATGTGTACGTTTTGACAGTGAAAGTGACATGTTATGCTATTAAACTGTCATGTTCTTTAACACCTAAAGCAATGAATATAAGGTACTCTACTCACCAAAACTATTTATATGACGCTTTCATTTACGATTACACTGTGATTATAATAATCACAACTAGTGATGATTATGACTATTGAGCAGCTGGTGGTCTAGTGGTTAGGGTGTTGCCCCTGCAGTCAGAAGGTTGTGGATTTGAATCCCAACACTGCTGGTGTCATCACTGAGGTTCCCTTGAGCAAGGTACCGTCCCCACACACTGCTCCGCGGGCGCCCGTCGTTGGTGGCAGCCCCCTGCTTCACTTGGTGAATGTGTTAAATGCAGAGAAAGAATTTTTACATAGTTCACACTGTGGTGTGTTCATGCATGACTGTAAGGGGCCACTTTACTTTAGACATGTGTTATTATAAATGCACAAGTATTGATATTAGTATTTCTATTTGCAAATATGGCCCTGATTATCAGCATGTCAGATTGTCCTGTGTTTGCTAAAGAGTCATTCCATTGCCCGTTCACAGGGCAAATGCTGGCTCTTTAAGGAATTTGTGCAATCACACTGCTAAATGATCTCGTTCCAGTCCGTTTCTCAGGTCTCAGGTTTCGTATTCTAGTCAAATCAATATTAGTTTCTAACTACCTTTATGCCAGTGCTATATTGACCTGAATGGAGTATCAACTGAACTGTTAACTTGTCTGTACAGGGTGCATTATTCATAAGAACCAAACCAACAGAGGGAAATGAAGTTCATTTAAAATGTCTAACCCAACAAATTGAAGTGTGTTGTGGGATTTTTCGAACAGATTAATAAAACATTTTGCAGTTATGTTCCAGTAAAAAGATTAGAAGTAGTGGTTTCCTCTTGATACAGAAAGCTAATACATAATCTGTGACCTTTTCTAATTTATGTAAAAGCAAACATACTGATAGTGCTTTAAAATGACTGAACTGGTTGAACAAAGGATGAGATAATTGCAGTCCCTTCAAATCAGAGTCAGATACATTCAATAAATCATAAATGTGGCAGTTAAGCAAGTCAGTTCGATGTTTCATGTAAACCCTTGTAATCCATAATAACAGCACTTGTGTCTGATATGATGGTGCAAATTTTTGTAATAAGTTTTGCCATATCGTACATGCATCAAGGTAGTGGAGTATTATGTTTGTGTTTGATGGAAGATTTATGGAAGGCTAAATAGATACATTTTAAGCTTGTAAGAGCCAAGTAACATTTTTTATTGTGTATGTTACAGTGTTAGTTTTACTTTTTCAGTAAAAAAATCATCTTAAAGCCTGTCTCCGGAGTTGATTAGGCTCTTATTCTAGTTGTCGGCCAAGCTGATTTTAAAGAGAACTGATTGAAGGTCAATGACAGCCCAAACAATTGCATACAACTTTCATACATTTTTGACTTCGATAACACTAGAGAGTTCGGCCCATTCTGCTGACTCGGATCAATGACAAAACATTTCACTTGGTTGACAAAACTGACCAACATGTCAGGCTAATATTCCTATTTTACTTTGTATGAAAGACAGTGCTTTGTAATAAATCTGTAAAGATCTACAATTATGTGAAGAGCTTAACAGTTTTATTACAACGCATTCCATACAAAGTCAAATCTGAATATTAGCCTGAATATGTTTGGCGTTCAATTTATCAGTCACCCGCTACTTTTCACTTAATCTGGGCTGACCCATTTTCTGAAAGTGTTATAACGCTAAGATCATTACCGTCAATTAAATGCTGATTGCAGCTAATTGCATTGCCAAAGAATGTCTGAAATGTTCCAGCGGATGAGGAGAGCTGGGACTCCTGCAGTAGCGATTCTGCAATCTACCGGCCTTGTGGGGGAAATCAGATATTTGATGTTGCTCCTAATTGCATTCCTTCGGTTCTTATTTCGTTCATGTTTCACTCCTTCCCCAACTAATGCACTGGTATAATTTTTGTATGCTATGGAGTGAAACAGTGTTATGAGATTACAGAAATCATTGTCAGGTGGCAGAGCCAGCGCCACTTTGAACGCTTCCTCCGCGGGTTGCAGGGAGATGATGTTAACACTGTGGGGATTTGGGGCAAGCTCACCCATGATTATTCTGCAAATGATTTATACGGGTGGAATGGAAATGTAACCTAGCATTTCTCTTCTGAACGAACCAATATGAAATACATTCCACTGCTAATCCTTGCCCTGAATGGAAAAAAAAAAGGCAAAATATAGGATTTGTTTACTGGCAGCCTGGCAGTTGCTTTCAGAATGCCTGTTCAGTGCCTAGACAAACTGTGCTCGGGTTACTTTGAGTTGGTGAGGCTCAGAAGGTGATACTGAGGCTCCTTATTTTTGCTATTTTCCTATGTTCCTATGAAGGATGAGGACTGGAGGGGAGAAATGAAGGGAAACACACCATCATGCCACTAGTGACTAATTAGAACCCAGGCGAGGCAAGCTGTGGAGCTGACTTAATAAGACTGCCTCCACTCCATCAGTGTGAAATTTAAGACATGATGGGCATTAGAGCAATCACAACTGTGGAGATACATATGGAGAACAGAGGGAGGAAGTGATGGACTTGAGAAGACAGGAAAGAGATGGATGACAGACTTTCCATCGACCATTTGTAGCAAGCACCAGGCACGTCGGAACATTTTAATTAGTCTGAGTGAGAGCGGTAAAGCCTGGCCGTTTGAGCGGTATCCTTCTGTGTTTGCTCAATTAAACACTGATTGTAGCTAATTGCCTCCACAAAGAAGGTTTGCAATGAGCCTGTGGATGAGAAGGGCTGGGTCTGTTGCAGTACAGATTTCTCCATCTTCCATCCTCGTGGGGGAAATCAAATATTTGATATTGCCCATAATTGCATTCGCTCCGTCTTTATTTCCCTCGTATTTCACTCTTTCCCCACCCAACCCGCTGATCAAAATCTCTTCGCTGCAGCGAGATACTGTTTAATATAGCTGTATTTTTAATTCGCCCGAAGGGTTTGTTGTAGGTTTATGACGGTATTAGATGAACGTTAAATCATTAGCCATTAAGTTAATGTTTTGGAGCTTGTTTTATAAGCGCAATTTATTAATGAAAATGCTGGAGTGTCACTTTCAGCGACACTTCATTCGTCATATTGACCTTTCTTTAATAAGCTGTTTGGCGAAAATATTGTTTTCCCGAAAGACTTCTCTGGGTGCCGCAGCGCATCCACCCACACGCACGCTGCCTTTCTTCCGCAGTAGAGAGTTCTTCCTTCACTTTTTCTCTCTCATCTTCTTTCTCTCTTGGATGTGAGGCTATTCCAGCTGGAGGGGGGGCTCTTTTTTGGGTTTTGCTCCTGCGACTGATGTCTGCCTCTCTTATCACCCACTTCCACACCTGCTCTTTGCTGTGTCGAGTCTCTTAATGCCTTCTCATCAAAGCTGCAGATCCGCTTATGTCCTTCTTCCCGAGCTGAGCCACAGCATTTCTCTCCGTCAGCTGCACGCTTCTAACAGCAGCCAGGCCAGTGGCACCTCCGCTCTGTGATTGCTGGGGGAATAATCAGGCCCAATGGCTGAGGATGCCATATGCTTCATCATTTGCTTACACTTTAGTGAAAAAGGCCCTTATACAAACTTAATACACATGCATACGGCATGTAACATAATACAAAACCTTAGGGCTGCACAATATACAGCGCCGGGAAAAAATAAGAGACTACAGCAAAAATGTTCTCTTTTATAGGTGCAAGTTTTATACTGAACAGCTTTGCCTTAGTTTGTAAGAACTGCTGACAGTATTTCTCATTTCCAAATAAAAATATTGTTCTTTAAAGCATGATTTTAATGACAAATCAAAATAAGAGAAATGATGCAGTGATTACAGAACTGGAATAAGTCAAGGAAAACAAATCTCTTGTTCACGCTTAAACAAAATGGCAATAATGACCTTTGACGTACTTCTAGTAGTGTTTTGCCATCCAACTGGTCACATTGCGAGAGGAGAGTGTCGATTACAGCAGTG
>JBBJLS010000036.1:4744187-4759217 GCA_037577275.1 Bryconaethiops microstoma
ACACACGCACACACACACACACACACACACACACACACACACACACACACACACACACACACACACACACACACACGATCTTATCAACCCATAAGGACTTTATCCATTTTACTTGCCTTCTCAGCATCTGTCAGCAAGAGACATCGTGCTGTTCTGTGCCTTATCTGTCTGTGCAGTTATGATTGGTTGGCTCATATACAAAATTTGTAACATCTTTTAAACATTTGACAGTTTTTTTGATATGGCCGAAGAAGATTTAGCAAACCCCCCCCCCCACACACTCCTTAGCACCCCTACATCCCCTAGTTTGATGACCACTGGTATAGTACGTCAATGGTTGGAGGTAGGCGTGGGCCCACATGTGGGGTTCAGCAAGAGGACACTGGACTTCACCTTTTCCTTAGACTTTCTTCTCCTTTGGGCTCCGTCTTTTGATCTCACACACTTCAATGAGCTCTGCTGGGCCCTTGCGAAGCCTCCCAGGGAGCAGGGTAGGAGCAGGTCAGCCACAGAATCCACAGCACCAAAAGTGTAGAAAGAGAAAGGGGGGAAAAAACCCCAAAGAAGAAGACACGTGCAAGGATTAGCATATTTCTGTTTGGTTTATCAGTCAATTAAAGTCGCATGAACAATATTAACTACAGTAGTGTTTGTGGATAACTATAGGCTTTTACTGTACTGTAAGCTGGCTTTAACTCTGTACTAGTTTGTGGAAATTGTATGACTTTATGTTACCTTTCAAAAACAAACTTTTGAAAATAGAAAAACATCTTTTCTTTACTATTTTTGCATGAGTGTTTATGGGCACATTCAGTAACATTCAAATGAACATTCAGTAACATACAGATCACTCAACCATGAGGATCTGAATGTTACAATAGAGAAAATGAAGACTGTGTGGATTGTCTTTTTGTCGTTCACAGAGCTTTATCCAGATTGTATGATATGGAAGGGTCAAATGTGTTAGAGATGATAGTATAGGACCTTGTTGTTGTTGTTTGAATGTCCTTGTGTGTATGTCTGTGTACACGTGTGTGTGCGTGCGTGTGTGTGCGTGTGTGTGTGTGTGTGCTTGTGTGTGAACGTTCCATTATCGTTCAGGGAAGCCGTTTTTCATGAACACTGGGCTTATCCATGAAATTACTGTTCATCCATGGAATATTGACTGCTGCAGAACCTTACTGAATATTCTCGAAATGCTTTCTTTTCATGCAGTATGATTTCACCAAATGCCTGCTGTCAACAGCCTTTGATAAAATACTGCATCGTCTCTCGCCTTCTACACAGCACCCTTCAATCTTGCACCACAGAATTTTTCTTGGTGCTGTGGCACCTACAGTGAAGACCAAGCTTCATGCACGATGTGCTTAGGCTGTATCCACGATGAATACACAGAAATTGCCGTTTTTCATTTGAATATATTGATCACTGCTCTCTGAGAAAGATGCAATAGGTACAATACAGTCTGCAATAGAACAAATGTGACATCTAGTAGGATTAGGTTGTTTAAAAGTAGGACCTATGGTTAGGTTGCTTGTTTTTTGTTTGCATTTTGGTTCAAAACTGCATTCTAATAAGGTTGCACAGTATGCCATGTTTTGGCTTGTGTAATAAAGAAGGAATAAAAAAGGCAAGACTGTGTGCTAAGACGCCTGGCCAAAAAAAGAATAAAGCTAGAAAACATAATCCTGCTTAACAATATAGCAAGCAAACAAAGATATGATGTGAAAAGAAATTAAACTGAAGCAAATCTGTATGTGGAACCATGAAACTACTACAAAGAGTTCAGACAAGTTCAAGTGCTCAGTTTAACCAGAATCTAATTCCGCTAAAGAAACACTGATCTGCTGGAGCCAAAGTGTGACAACCGAGTTCCTAGAAGAGAAGATCATTTAGACCTGGCACAACACAACATAACGGTTCATATTGCAGGAAGGCAAAGACGCATATTAGTCCCACCAGTGACCACCTTGTGGCGTCCAAACGTAGAGAGAAAAAAGGGATTATTTTCTAATTGTCAGTGTGATGATGAATATTAGTTTGATGTGAAGATAACATCATAGATGACTGGAATGTGTTAAAAAAGGCCCACTCTAAGCATTCTAAGCATTTTCTGATATGCTGTGAGGGTCCTGACCAATCTTCAATGTTTCTGAGAGTGTCTGTGTTTGGTTTGGTCAATCAGATTTTAAAAGTTTGTCAAAAATAATGTCATTCTTCAGCTGGTGAGACATCACACGCACAGTATATAGCAACGTAATCACAACTTGGTATTTTATATCATGCAGCCCCATATAATATGCAATATATAGTATAGTATTTATTATGCTATGTATTATACTGTATTATATATAGTATGATAAGTAAATAGTAATGGCATGGTATGCCTATGTGTCTTATTAAGTATTGGCATAACCCCTGCTTTACTTCACCTTTTATAAGTCATATGTGACAGTCTACACACACATACACACACACACACACACACACACACACACAGGTCAGAATGCTGACACGGTGGGCTTCAGCATTGCACATATTTCATTTAGCCACAAACACTGGGAAAATAAGTAGGTTTGTGCGTCTGGGTGAGTGGCTCGCTGCGATGTATTAAAGTTTGTGTGAGGTTCCTAATTCCCCTGCTGCTGTGGATTACGCTCTCAGCTGAATCCAGACCTACTGCAGCTGCTAGGTTCATATGCTGCAAACGTGTTTACACAGACCTGCTGAGAGAGAGAGGCAGCCTGATCCTCTTCCTCCGGTTAGCGCACGCGAGGCTGGCTGCCGCCTAACCATCTGCCTTTTGTGCAGGTTTTATTTACTGACATTACTAGAACACTATTGCAAAAACATCTCCGGAGCTGCTCGCAAATGATTCAGCTGAGGGTTAGCGCCTTGCTCCTCTGGAGGCCAGCTGGCAATTATAACAGCTATCTGTTATGCAACCCCTCCCCTTCGTAAGTAGCAGACAAAGAGACACAAAGACGTGTTAGCAGTTATAGATTCCCAGAGTCACTTAAGCAGCAGCAGCACGTCAATATCGCAGCCCGAGAAGACAGAGCACACCTCGGCTTGAGGACCGTGGGATGAGCGAGAGTGTGAAAGAGGCGGGGGAGAGGGGAGAGAGAAAGAGATGGGAAGGACAATAGCTGTGCGAATGCCGTACGTGCTGTTGGTAATAGTCCCACTGAGAGCAATAGCTAAGCTTCCTCTGTTGTTTATTCCCAGCCTTGGCAGGCCTCTTAGATGACATACTGTATTTGTTGTGCTCTTATTGTGGAGACCACCGTATCTCTCCAAGGGATGCTTAGAGTAATTAAAGAAACACTGTCGAAAGAAGAGAGAAACTGTCGTCCTTTTTATCTCCTCCTTTTCTCCTCTCCGCGTGCACCAACCTCTCGCCGATAACGAGAGCCCGTCTTCGCGAGCTGTCGCTGTCACTCACAGGCGCGTTCGTTAGAATCGCACCGAGGATGTGGTTTTATTTTGACTTGTTGTTTTTCTAACCTTGCTCATCCTATTCCCTGAATAATAGCTGCAATTAGCCACTCCAGTGTGGCACTTTGTTCAGAGGCTGGTGAATCCTGCGCTTCTACATGAGACAGCCATTAGTGTTTTCACACACGCTATGACTGGAAAGAGCTTTGTTTTTATTGCAGTTTAATTAATGGCAGTTTGTTTATGCCTGTCCGGGTGTGTTTGCGTGTTTCTTGCTGTTAGGGCAGTCGAAGCGCCACAGCTTTGCAGACAGAGGGTTGGTCTCCCAGCAGGTGAGAGTCTCCAGATGAAGAGGTGGTACTACACTTTCTCAGGGGGGTCCTCCTTCCCTTCCAGCCAGAAATGAAAAGAGGCACTCTAATTATATCTGTCGAGCCATGCCACTCTCGTGCTGATGCAAGCCCACCGCCGTTAGAAGAGCACTAGTATGGTCTGACCCCCCACAGGGAGCGATGTGAAGAGGATTATAATCCTAAGGATTAAACTGACTGCTCTGTTGGAATAAATGTCCTTCTATGCTTGAAATCCCCCATGTGCTTTTCAGTAAGCACCAGTGATGGGGGTGAGGTGGGCCGCTGGAGAGCCCTCAGCTCTCTGTCCTGTCATGTGCTGGGTATTATTCAGCCATTCATATATCTTCCCCTCCCTTTCACCATCCCTTCCTTCCTCTTTTATAATCTCTGCCTGTTTTTCACTTTAGCTGCTGCTCGTTTAGGAATGGGCTGTAACACAGATGTTCTCTTCAATTCAACATGTCTCAAGCATGTGAAAAGAAACATTTGTTATGTCTACAATGCAAGTTGGTTTTTAATATTATTCATTATTGGGCTGCATAATGTAAATGTATTTAGTGGAATGAAATAATGGGAAGGATGCAGCACCTCTGCATGTCATACTCAGTCAGTCGAAGGTGTGAACTAGAGGGAACAATGTTCCAACACTCTTATTTTTCACAATTTCTTATATCAAATACACATTCAAAAGGTATTAAAATTACCTTATATAAATTTAAAAAAGCACGGTGAAAAGGGAAAAAAATAACAATAAGTCACTTTCTTTCCTACCAGAACGTTCTATAGGTGTGTAGTAATGCTTTAGCTCAGACAAACTCCCCAAAAATACAAATTTGAGAAGCAGTAACATGGATTGTGAGCACATGGGAGCGGTGAGATTGAGATATATTTAGCACTCTGCTTTCTCACATTCCTACATTCGGCCCTGAAAGGGCAAATATTATTTTAACACACCTTCGAGGCTTGTGCCTCCTTCTCTCTGCCGTGTCCTCTGTTATTGTTAAAGGAAGTCTCCCACTTGCAGACTTTTGAGACACTACTGGTAATTTCAGGCGCACTCCCTCCTCTCTCCCTTCCTCTTTCCTGTCACCCCCGTGGCCTCTCTTTCGCCCCTTTCCCCTCCCCTGGAGCTGCAGGCTTGCTACTATACTCAGGTAATTAAGGCCTTGTTAGGAGGAGCTGCAAGGGATCCTAATTAGCAGTTCTGCTGGGCTGCCACCTCACATGACACCCCAGGCTGCCGCTTCACCTGAGGTGGTGGGGTTGCCACGGCGACCGGAGGCTCAACAGGGTGAAAAACGAGTTGAACGCGGAGAGGGATGTGCAAAAAACCACAAACTCTGTCTACAGTGTTTGCAAAGATCCATCTGACTTTGTTTAATTACATTTAGATTCACACATTGCATTTAATTACATTTAGATTCACACGTTCACCAAAAACACCAACCCTTGGTGTTTTTGGTGAAAATTAGCCCAAAGAACATACTGTGTTGTGCGTCATGGCTGAGTCTGCTTTCCTATTCCGTAGGCAGTTTTGAAGGTTATTGCTTTTCAGTATTAAAATGAATCCGTAAATAGTATTAAAAATAGAAAAATAATTTTCACTCTTGTTCCGCAAGTGTAAACAAGACAGAGGAGACCACCCGGGTGTATCACTAAGTCCTGTTATCTTAAGCATACAGTAAAAAGCCACAGTCTTCCTGCCACTGATATTAATGTTCTGCATGTAGATCTTTTCTCTGTAGACAAACCGATTCCTCAGAAACCCTTTTTTTCCAAACTGATTACACACCGCCCTCCTGGTTATATGTCTTAATCTTTCAAGCCTCAGATAGATGCCTGTTAAAATGGGGAAAAGATTTATCATCAGTGTCATAAATATCACCAGACAACTAAAAAAAAATAGAAGAATAAAAATAAAAATATTGTCCCATTCCCAGTGGAGAATCTGATTATCTTTAAATCATTTTTAAGCTGGCTGCTGTGACGGATGGGCTCTGCCATGGCAGGGTTTCGCTGAAGCTTCTTCATGGCCCAGTGCTCCATTAACTAGAGACCTTTGTGCTCACATTAAAAACTGGCTATTTCTCCAGAGGCTCTATATAGTTTTCTTAAAGGTTTTCTGATATTGAGGCAGAAGAGACTACGTATACTTAAAAGAGTTTGTGAAAACTATTCTGGGTGAAAATAACAATACTATATAACATGTGTGTGCACAAACATGTAAAATAGATCATTATGTTGATGCAATGATTGCTATAATATTATTATTATTATTATTATTATTATTATTATTATTATTATTATTATAAACTTGACCTTATCTAAGAGTCTGTGTAAGAACATTTTTTGAGTGTGTATGTGCAGAATAGTAGAATGTATTGCTCCATATCATCTAATAAGTTAATCTGACTAGTGAGTGATGTAGCTAATTATCCAAAGCAGATGCTTTGGAGTGGCTTAAAATGTCCATAAAGACCATTAAATTGTTAATTGCAGCTATTATGATGGTTTCAGCTGTTCTTTAAGCAGGTGGAAAATCAACTAAACTAGAACCATTTGGTTCCCGGTTGGATTAGTTCTTGTTTTTTAGTGTGCAGTGGAAAATGTCAGTGCTTTGGGAAGAGCAGCGGCCAAAGCAACAACAAATCATGAAAGCAGACAGGTTAACTAGCCAGCGCCGACCTGTTAAACAGCTCATTTAGGAGTCCACCAGGGATAAATGCAACATGTTTATCATTACACATCAGTACACATGTATACTGGACTGAGAAAAGCTAAGTTAGCTAGTTGAAATTTGCTCACATAGTAAGGCTTATTTAGGATTCCTGCTTACCACAAAACAAACAGCCAAAATGTCTGTATCTCTCTTGCCTACACTGTTTGGTGAACAGCCAGTTGTGAATCAACAGACTCAGTAATTCTGACCATTAATGGACCTTTGCTTGCTTACTTTTGGGTCACTTTCAGAATAAATTTGACTAGATCTGTTAAAAGTAGATGTTTGTATAACACAAAATGATTAGAAACAAGCTGTAGCCTATACAGAATGTAGGTATATATGGAATAGGAATACTGAAGTGCTGCTGTCACATTCATTTTAATACATGAACAACATTATCCAACAAAACTGGATATTCGTAGATTTATATTTTGTTTATTTTTTAGTTCAATATTTATATAGCACATAATCATTCACAAACATTCATTCAATGTGCTTTACAGAAATAGAGAATACAATAAAATAAAATAGAATAAAATAGAATTGGCTTGTAAGGCATGGAACGGAGGGTGAGGTGGAATCCCAGTCAGGGAATACTGAACAGTCCAGCTCCAGGAAGTCACTCAGACCAGTTAGGCCAAGATCAGGATCACATATGTGCGGTTTTTCACTATATGCGGGTGCTCTTGGAACGTAATCTCCGCGACACCCTAACTCGAACCACTTTGTGTTTGGAGTCTGTATCTGACCCTAGCCCAACCGAATCTGACCCAATCTGAAATGACTAGCTCAGGTCTCAAAACTGACCCCTGTCTAGAACTGACCACCTCATCAAAAAACCCAAAAAAACCTTCTATAACTAGTGTAAATCTACTTAGAATTAAGTTTAAATGCTTGTACAAAAAAGTTAATAAAATCTTCAACTGGGATAAACACTATTTACTTAGTAAGATTTCTTGAAATAGGCAAAATAATTACAAGTTATATGAACAATATGACTCCATGTTTATTGGATTCAAATGCATGGACATAATTCAATCGCAAATCCTTACAGTCAGGATTCAAAAGAGAAAACTGTGTAATTTAAGAGACTCTCAGCACTGCAGAAATGGTCTTGCTATGTTCCTTTATTGGTCCAAAGTATAGACAAAGTCAATAACAGCAACTCAATCTGGAGGTCATGGCCTAGACCATTGTCATGTTTCATACTGTAAGGATATATGCCTTAGCAATAATCTATAGACAGAAAAACACAGTTCTCGTCATTTTAATGAGATCTGAGTGTCAACAATGACACTAAAGTTTTACACAACCAAGCTTTAACTTACAATACAATTATGGTTTTCTTGGCCACTCCTGATAAAGAGTGGGTAAACAAATATTAAATAAAGCTCAAGCCAATTCTATCCACTCATATCCCTTTAAAGTTCCATATCTGTTTCATAATTTCTCATTTTTCCCTCCATTGAAATAATTGTAACTCCTAGCATCAAACAGGCTATTAAAGGTAATTAAAGACTAATATATGTAAATTACCACATAGATGAATGGCTTTATTTAGCAAGTAGTCCAGACTGAAATCTATTGAACAAACTGCCTGAATTTAAAACATTTGAAGAATTAGACTTCAGCTACTCCTTTCAGGTGTGTAGATTTTTTGGAAGGCATCCGATGATTAACAATATCACTTTAACGTCATCTGAGATATATATATATATATATATATATATATGGTAAACTGAATGGATAGTAATATGTAAATGCATTTTGGTGTCACTACCATTTCTTATTGAGCTTCTCTGCTACTTAGTTTCCCAAATATGGACTTTATGTACTACACATCAAAGTTTACTTAATTAAAATGTGCAACATGTGGTTTAACTGTAAAACACTTTTTTGCACAGCAGTGTCAGAGAAGATAAGGATATTTTGTTTCTGAAGCTTGTTTAAGATACCAACATTGGCTTCAGGCTTGATATAAATACAAAGGCTTAAAAATGGATGGGTTGCTTTTCCCCTCCACTCACAACCTTTACTGAGTTACATCCAGATCTTCTGAGAGGATTTCTTGGAAGACGATGATCCTTTGATGAAGAATGTGAAGGAAGCTGAAGTCATAGCTTTTGAGCTCTGCCAGCTCCCTCGCTATGTTTAGCTTTTGCTGCTGTTGAATTTTTCGTTCTGCTTCCTCATACATTTCTTGAGTGAAGTAACCACCCCCATTGGCTGCAACCATCTCATCGATCTTAACGAGGAGCCTCCAAACTTGATCTCTTTTTTTCATGTTGTTGTTGTTGAAAACAACATATCGACTCCCGCAGGACTGGACGGCCTTGTGGAGTTGAGGATGTCCATTACTTACGTATTCTTCTATTGTTTGATCTCTCAGCGCGTCCCCATGCGTGAAGACCACAATCATGAACCTGGACGCTTCTTTTCCAAAGAGCTCCTGCAAGGCTTTCACAGCATTTTGCTCTTCAGTGGTGAAACGGCCTATTTGCATGACCAGCAGGAAGACGTGTGGTCCAGGGGATGACATCTGAATGCATTTTACGATTTCCTTTTTCATGTTTTCTGTCGTTCTACTGGTGTCCAAGATGCCAGGGGTGTCGATCACGTTAATGTCTCTTTTGCCATGAACTGCTCCCTTTTGGCAAGTCATGGTCACCGAGTTTGCAGTAGCGCGGGATACAAACTCCTCCCTGCCAAGAATACTGTTCCCAAGAGCACTTTTGCCCACTCCAGTTTTCCCAATCATCACTATGCGAAGTGGTAGGCCTGCCAACACAACAAATGTGTGGTTGTGTTTACACACTTTAGACACTTGAGTATTACACCCAGGATTCTACGTGGTGTTTCTGTTTCTCAATGGTGCTAATAATTTAAATTGATTGAGATCAAACTCTCAGTCACTATATCTGGTACCATTCAATTGTTCCCAGACTGTGGGCTTTTAACAGCACATGTATAAAAGAAAGCAGGTAGAAACTAAATAGAAAAAGACCTATACCAATAATGACTTACCTTCTGGAATATGAGATTGCCGGTTTAGGCAACTGCAGCAGATACGCATCATTGTCCTGAAGTGTCAATTGTACGCTGCTCACAGCAATGTCGTTTGGCAATGATAAAGGCAGCTGAAACGGCATCTTGTTATACAAGATTTTATGTGCACGCCCTCCATGGTTCTAATATAAAAAGCACTTCTGCTTTCATTTTCATTTGCGCAGCTGTGACTCTTTCCCAAAAGGTAGAGTGGAAAGAAATCCACCAACCTGTCTGGTATGCACAAATAGAACCATCTAGAACAAGTTATTCCAAAAGGTAAGACCTGCTTATGTCTTCATTTACACTTTTTGTCAATTAAAAATGATGGCTGGATTGTGTCTGTTTTTAAACGTCTTCTCACTTTGATGCTTTTTTGTTGGCTGGTTTAGGAATTCTTCTAATAAAGTGGAAAACATTTTATTTCAGAAATTGCTTTGATGATGGAGGACAACTCTTCAGGTCTCAGAATGATCACCACCATCCTACTGGGGAAGAGAGGCCCTGACAAAGCATTGATAGGGAATACCATTCTTGGCAATGAATGTTTCAGCCCAGAAACGTCCACGTGTAAGAAGGGAGTGCGGTGCCTAAACAATTGGATGTGCTGTGTTATAAACACTCCAGACCATTACCATGGACCATGGCCTGGCTCCAAAGAAGTCTTAGAGGAGCTGAAACCATCTTTCACAGAAACACGAGTGTTCCTTCTGATCCTGCAGGACCACCATGTCTCCACAGAAGAAATAGTAATGTTTGCACAGCTGAAGGAAATGTATGGAGAAAGTGTAGTGGATAACACCATTGTTGTGCTCATCAGAAGTGAAGGAAAAGCAGCACAACCTGAAGCTGAACAGAAGATCCGGAGGATTCTTGTCGAATGTGATGGAAGAGTATGTTCTTTTAAACACGGCATGAAACCAGAAGAACTGCACGTTCAGTTGATGACACAGTATGAAAGGATGCAGCAGAAGCATGGAGCCGAGAGGTAAGCAACTGGTCCTTCCTCATCTCTGACTCTGATAATAGTTTTGAAACACTTTATAATCTGTAATCTGTAATCCCACAGTTTGTATGAGACTGTTGACATACCTGAAAAACCCAGTGACGAAAAGTCTGCAAAGAAAAATGCAAGACATGAACCAACTGGTAATGTTCAGTCTACCCTCAGTTTTTCTTTAGTGGTAACAGTTGTGAGGTCTTATCCATAAAGTGTTTTTTTGCTGATTTCTTTGACTAATTTAAACCCTGTTCATCAATTTATCCCTTTGCACCTTTTCATACAAGTTGGTTTTGTATCGTTGAACAATTGTTGGCACTTTGTTTCAGAAGAGAAGTCATCTGCAGTCGTATCTGATGGTGGAAGAAACGTAATGACCATTGTGCTGCTGGGTCAGACGGGCAGTGGGAAGAGTGCGACAGGTAACACCATACTGGCTAAGAGACACTTCGAGTCCCGTGCAAGTTCTACAGCCATAACCCAGGAGTGCAAGAGAGCAGAGGAACTGGTGTGTGGGATAAAGGTCAGGGTTGTTGATACCCCTGATTTCTTCAACGAGGACCTGAAAAGTCCAGAGATCCATGTCCAGAAGTGCAAAGAGCTCTCTCAGATAGAACCTGTTGTTTATTTACTTGTGATGCACATGGGTCGTTTCACAGAGGGAGAGAGGGAGATCATCTCAAAGCTACAGAAAACATTTGGTGAGGACCTGGTGGAGAAGACAGTTATTCTGTTCACAGGCAAGGAGAAGCTGAAGGGGGATCATTTGCACGACTACATTATAAATACTGACCCTCATTTGCAGCAGCTAATTAAGAAAACTGGCTCAAGGTATCACACTTTTAACAACAACGACAAAAGCCGCCACCAAGTAAAAGAGCTGATGGGCATGATCATGGAAATGCTGTTTACAGGAAAAGACCATTTCAAGGATCATTTCCCCAGGTACAAGAAAATAGAGCACAAAAACTGCAGACTTCTATAGACTATCTATAGCACTACAGAACTATAGGGTGTTTCTATAGCAGTGGTATGCTAATCCATAGTACTTTAAAATCAGTTCATAGACTCAAGTGTATTGATCTGAAACAGGTAGGGTACATTGCCCCATTCACAGAGTGATATAATACCCTCCTAGACCAACAAACAAACACACCACTTACATTTAAAGGTGATCCCGTTTCCACGCCCTGTGATATCTAGACTGTCCTGAAAATCTTGATTTGATGCATTCCAGTGAGAACCACACTATGCAGTTGTACTGCTTCCAAGAGTAGGAAGGGGCAGTTATTTGTTTTACATTTTTTTCTTTCAGTCTAACATGTCATTATTTTTTCTTTTTCTGAGGTGAAAGATCAGATCTGTCATTTTGTCCAAACTCTCTTGGAATTCAGGAAATAAAATGGCATCAGTGTATCATTCAAAATGGTCTTTTGTAATTGCATCATATTATAATCGTTGTGCCTGCTTTAATGCAATGTACTTAGCATTGCTGATTCCTCTGTGAACGAGTGTGGAATCCATTTGCATGCATAAGAAATTTGCATCCACTTCCTCTTAAACACATGCATCACTTTGCATCAAGACTTATGCAACTTCTTTGAATTTTGTCTCTGTATAATTACAATCACATCAACCTACTGGGGAGTGGTTCTCCCACTTATCAGGGGGCCCAAAACTTCCCTGCTCTCTAAACTACAGAACTTGCATCATAGTTTCTTAGTGTTAATTAATAATTCATACTGGATACTGGCTAATAAGCCTTATGATTAATAACTGAACAAACTGCAGGCATAATTTTATAATATTACTCTTCAGGCAAATTGGGAGATTAAAGTGTGGACCTATACCAGACCATTCAAGTTTAAAAAGGGTAAACCGCAGCCGTTTGTTCAATTATTACCTGGAATCCAGTATGAATTACTTTGCTACAAACAGACCATTTTAAAGAGTTTAAAAGGTTAAACTGCAGACGTCTTATGTAGATATTAATAACAAGATTTGAATACAGTATGAATTACACAGCAAACACAGTCATACTACTCCAAGTTCTGTAGTCTTGAGAGTGTGTCGATTAGAGTGTGGACCCACATATCCCCATTAAACTTCAAGGGTCCACAATTTGTCTCATAACTACAGAACTTGCCCAGTAGTGTTAGTGTTAGCTGAGTAATTCATACTGGATACACCTTAAATTAATATCTGAAGAAGATGCCTGTAGTTTACACTCAAACTCCAAATGTCTATATTTTAAATCGTCATGCTTGGTGTTTACTGCGCAATTCACACTGGAAACTGTCTAAAAAGCATAAGATTAATAACTGGATGAAATTCTTGCATTATAAGCTGTGGCATGGGATAAAAACACTGAGGCCCTGCTCTGTCTCATGGCTTTCTAAATACTGGAGGCAGGAGTGGTGCCATTTGAGCAAACCCCGGAGAGCAGGGGTTCAGGAAGACGGTCTTACTATCAGGGAGTGATGACAGAGCAAATGGGTGGGAAATGTCAGCGAGCACCGTGCCACACCACTGAGACTAAAGCTACACTCACAACCCAGTGCTCAGCCCTGAACCCACCCTCCACCTCTGCCGTATCATTTACATCATAAATTCTTGCTAGATAAAATATTGGTTAATATTACGTGATTACAAATATTGAATATAGTTAATTAATTACAATTTACAATTATATGAACATACCCTGTGACCTGTCCAGGCTGTTTCTCTGCCTTTTGCCCCCTGACTGCTGGGATGGGCTCCAGCACCACCTCAGTGACTTTGGTTAAAAATAAGCAGCTCAGGTAATTAATGAATGGATTGAAAGGAAAGTGGATTAATAAGTACCTAGAATGCAAAAGAATCTGATGGGTATTTAATCAAGACATGACAATATATTGAATTTTTTTTAAAAATTAGCAAACAATAAACACATGTTTAGATGTTTAGATGTTCCGTGCAGAGAGTGCTGAATGAGCTGAGTCTCACTATTGCAGAAGCACAGGTTTTAAAAAGCACAGGTTTTTTTTTTTTTGTTTGGAATATTGAATCAAGCGTGGTCAATAGTGTATAAACCAATAATGACATTTTAGACAGACACACTCCCACAAATTACAAAAGCGATAACCAGAAAAAGCAACTTTTTTCCATGGCTGCATGTCTTTTGAAACAGGCCATTTTGTCAGGCCTGAGGACGGTGACGGTGGGCGGCCGCTAGAGGACACCAAAGGTTTCTTTTATATTCCCGAGCATACCAGGGTTTTGTTAAAGTAATTATTGGTTTCAGCTGCCGGTGTGCTCAGGAGAGAATGGAGTGAGTATTTAAATTCATTCGTGGTGGACATGAGTTGTCGGTCCACCGTCATTCAGAGTGGAAGTGTTTGTATGTTCCTCTGTCTCCTTTTGATAAGAGTTTGAGTTTTGTTTCTGGCCCACGTGCCTGTGTTTGTTTTGGTTTTGAAGAAAAAAAAAAAAGTTTGAACATGGAAGACTGCCCTCATTCGGGAACCATGACACATTTTTAATACAAAGTGAGAAATAAACAATGACAGTATGAACTGCAACAAACTAGCCAGTAAATGATAGAGATGCGATGCGAATGATTACCATATAGATAGATAGATAGATAGATAGATAGATAGATAGATAGATAGATAGATAGATAGATAGATAGATAGTAAACCCTCATTTATCGCTGGGGTTATGTTCCAAGAGCACCTGCACAGAACCGTGAACAACCGTGAACGATTCATGCTGCCTTGTCGAAAAATGCTACCTTGGAGCTTATTCAGTTTATACAGTCAGTTTATAAAACTGATAATGATGAGAAATAGGCAAATGATGTGCATAATTTGAGAAAAATATTTTGTATTTAAAAATATATTTTATAAATTATTATGGTGATAAAGCTATAATGGTTCCGGTGCTCTGGACTCTAAGGGAAACTTGTTTTTCTATAACAAACTAGATAAAACATGAATGACCTGCAGTAACAAATAGCTTTGGTTTTATATTTAATTTGATTACATTAATGTTTAAGTTGAGATTTACAGAAATATTTGAACTGTAAATGTGTAACTGTGTTAAAGGGAACACTGCTGTTAAAAAGCTCCTTATTTGTTTAAAGTGTTTGCAAACCAAATATTATTGCACTTTTGTTAATATAGCAGTACAATTACACTACTTTTGAATTAATTATTGAATTTTGCGTATAACAATGCGATTAATCCATGGATTAAAGTTTTCCGTCGCTGTGACGGATTTCTGTCAACTGAGTGCACTAAAGTTTAATAATGAGATTGATGCAGATCCGGAAGAAAAAAGGAATAAAAAAAAGTGTAAAGAGAGCACTGGTGCGTGCAAAGGACTGTGGGTGCGTGTCTAGTGCGAGAGGAGGAGGAGGAGGAGAGAGAGAGAGAGAGAGAGAGAGAGAGAGAGAGAGAGAGAGAGAGAGAGAGAGAGAGAGAGAGAGAGAG
>JBBJLS010000036.1:4766128-4777633 GCA_037577275.1 Bryconaethiops microstoma
ACGCAGCTGCAGTCCAGAATTTCCCCCGTGGAGCGTCTCGAGTGTTCTCGTGTTTTTTGTTTTGTTCTTCTTAAAGCTCTGTATTTTTATTACAGTAAATTAAATTAATTTATTGCTGTATTTACCTGCTTATACCAAAGAAAACGACAGCGCACACCAAAGAAAATGTGTGAATACACAACACAATGTCTATACTACTCCATCACAGCTGATTTCATGTGTTAGCTGAGCTGCTAGTTTGCAAGCCAGCCAGCTACAACACTGCATCACAACTACACCTGCTACTTACAAGATAACTAGACATGCTTTCTGATTTCTCAGCCATGCCTCCGGAGCCACAAGAGGTCATGTCCTCTTTTAAGCCCCTCTTCATCTCCTAACCATCTTTTTACTTTGTATAGAGACACCTCACAATTTTGCTGCTGAGACTTCAAGAAGGTTAATCAGTATTTCACACCCTGCGTTTAACACTTCTGATGTTTGTTTTAAAACATAAGATGTTAACATAAATAAATTATTTCAGCAGTAGTATTTATGTATTAATTTAGTAGTAGTATTAAACACAGTATTTATGTATTAAACAGACTATAAATTACCTTTAAACAAAACAGAAAATGAATAAAATAAAATGATCATTTTTAGATTCTACTATAAAAAAACAAAACAAAGGCACTTCCTGACAGATACTACAACACGATTCCACACTCACCTGAGCTCGGAGATGAAGGGCAGACACTGAAGGAAACTCCTCACTTCACTCTCGTCATCTGACCAGTCTATCAGCTCTACTGGTTTCTTCACTGTTTGGTGTTCCAGCACTTCTAGGAAGAGGGAGACCTTTCTCTTTCTGAGGTCTACGTACCAGACTGTTGAAAAAATGAGAGAATAACACTGTAAAATTACTAAGAAGAAATTTGTCCTGAATCCACAGTGGTATATTTATAAGAGTATCACACTCACTGTCTAGAGGGACCTCGGTTTCCTCACTGGGTTTGCTGGTGTCTCCCTCTACATAGACAGCAGAGACTCGGAGTTTGTAGCAAGTACTGTGGGAAAAAGTTATGCTGCACTCAGGACCCTCAGTTGGAACAGACTGCCAGCCCTCCAGACCAGCTTCCATATACTCCACCATGTAGTGGAGCACACGAGAGTCTCCATTAGTCTCAGCTCTCTGCCATGATACAGTGAGAGAGTGTCTATTCTGCTTCAGCACTGCAGGCTGTCCAGGTCTTGCTCTAGGAAGCGTCTGAAACTCTGTGATACTGCTGTAGTCACTCATGCTGTTATTGTCCACTAAAGCATATCTCAGCTGATACTGTGTCTCTGGTAAAAGACACAAAACCACACAACTCTCTCTGGTACTGGAGATGTCAAAGGATATCCATATCAAACAAACATGATTCTGTCCCTTGACCATTGGTCTGTGCTCCATTCTGTATCGATCAGTACTGCTGGTCTTTTTCAGTTTCATGGTCACACTCGTCGATCTTACTGTGATTACTTCTGCAGGTTCTGGCTTTACCTCAAGTTTTACATTGCGGCTCACCAAACACCCAGACTGGTAAAGTCGTATAGAGGAGCCAGGAAACTCTCGATTGGGTACAGATGCAGCAATGAACTTGCTTTGCACTGTATCTTTGTCTGCGATTTTTTTGGATAGAAATAAACTAACATCTGAGAGGATCTTCTGGCTAGTATCAGGAAGCCTGAAATGTGCCTGTTGTTCTTGTGTGTTCATAGTGTTCAATAATTCACTGTGCTGTTTCAGAGCTGATAGAAATGGATCTCCACCTTCCAGTGATGTGAGAGTGAAACACAACGTTCCGTCTGCTTGGGAATCTTCTATGACACATTTTAGGTCCTTTTGTGATTTTACAATAGTGATGTTAGCAGCTCTGCATTCATTCAAAGCCCTCATTTCAGCATCTTTGTTTTGAAGCCACTGCTGGATTGTATGTAGACTGAATGGTGATTGATAAGCCCTCCTCAGGAGGTCTTGCAAATTCTCCTCTTCTTCCTCTCCTTTGTCTCGTATGTTTCTAATGCAGGAGGCCAGTCCTCTTTGAAACTCCGAGTGGTACTGCTGCAGAAGTGCACAAAACTGACAAAGATCTTCTTTCAAGGCTGGAAACCATTTAATGACACTAAGATTAGAGTAACTGTGTAGCATATCTTGACAAATCCTTACAGTCTTCTCAAAAAAGCCCAGAATATTTTCTGATTTGACCAGTAAGTCTCCACTGATGTCTCTAACTACATGTGGAGATGTTTGGTGCAGATTCTTCAGAGGATAAAGCCAGACTTTCAGTGGGACTGCTCTCTCACCTTGTGGTCCTAATAACTTCTGGAGAGAGAAATACAAGTTCACTGCTGTGTCAAAGTTAGCAGGATTTTTCACATCACCTGAATCAAGGTACAGAGTGCAGTCGCATAACAAACAATTTGCTTGTTCACTTTCACTGATACTGGATAAAAGATCGGTTAAACTCGAGCAAGCGATCATCTTGCAGACTGTGGCCTTCAGTTTTCTACCAGCTTCACTGCTCTTATTCATATGATCAAATACAAAAAACGCTTGGACTCCATAAAGCACAGCTACAACCACATGTGTTGCTGAGTTCTGATTGGTCACTGAAAGACGAGCTCCATTCTGTACCAGTCTGTGACTGAGCATGTCCAGTCTGGTGGAGGTTCTGTGGTGCAGGGTGACTCTGTCCTGCAGCTGGGACAGAGTGGGGTGTTTCAGAAAAGCAGCAGCTCCAGCCACATCCACCAGTCCTGATACAACACTAGCTCTCAGAGGAGTGTTCAGGTCCAAAGCTTCCAGTCTTTCCTGCAGAGAATCACCCTCTAAAATCCTAACATCTGTGTGGGGTCGAGGGAGAGACAGTCTCATAGAGGATAGAAATTCTTCCTCCCACAGAAAGACATCTAAAAATATCAAATGTCACACAGAATAAAATATCACACAGTGCCACAACTGTACAGAATTTTTAGATTTCTTTTAAGTTTTTGTAACTTCACATATACAAAGCTAACTTAGTCAACTTGGTCATCTGAAAACAAATATGTTTTTTTTCAGTTGTCGGCAGTGATTTAGTGGTTACGAATTGTAACTTTTTATTTAATTTCACTGCAAGCTTTAAATTAAAATTCTAATGGTGCAAATGCATTCATTATAAAAAGAACAAACATACACTGTAAAATGCAAAAGCTATAGAATTTCATAGAAATAAAGTACTGGACTGAAGTAAGCATATTCATGTTCCAACCTGAGATGAAAGAATCATTGCGGCAGTCATACAACATCCCAAGAACCAAAGAGCGACCAAGTGCAGCAACCTCAACAAACTGAGAGGTAAAGTCTAAAGATAAGGAGTGCAGATTAAATTATTGTGGACAAGTTTTTGATTGGCAAATATTTTATGAAAGTGTGGATTGAAAAGCTTTTTATGAAAATTGTAGTGGCCCCACCACTGCTGTCTTCAAGTCCCCTGCAGAAGCGTTTTGCCAGATAAGCCAGTTCACTTTCAGCTCTCTGCAGGTTTTCATGCAATAAACAGAGCAGGAGATTCATACATTTTCAAGGAGAATATCCAAAAATGCTCTTTAAGGTTCATCAACTCACCTCAACTTTTGTTGTCAACTCTTTGTTGTCCTTTAGGAGTTGCCTGATCTGCTTCTCCATTATGGTCTCTTTTAGTGAATTGCAAGGGATTATGTGTAGATCTTTTATTGGTGTCTTGATCTGAAAGAAAAATATTTATTTTAAGAGCTCAGTGTATTCTAGCTTCTGTAAAGAAAACTGATGCTTTGTAAAAAAAAAATTGTCAAGAATATAAAATCACAGTTTAGAGAGTTACTGAGAAAGGCACAACAGTGCAGTTTATCATGTTATACATTTACTGGATCACAAACAACCACGAATATTAATATACTGTACGCAGTTTATGAGTGACCGATTGAACAACCCACCTCAACAGCAGGTGCTTCACCTTTGGCGAGGACAGTATCATGCTCTTTGTGCTCCTCCATTGCACATATAAAACATATGAAGATCTGGTCAGTTTTGCAGAAAACCTCCAGAACTCTGTGGTGGATCTTGCAGAGTCTCTTTTCCAGATCTCCAGTCGCCTCCACCAGTGTATGTCTCTGCAGGGCTGCTACTGTGTAGTGCTGCCTCACGTGGGTTTCACAGTAAGATGCATGGCAGGTCAGACAGGACTTTACCGCTCTCAGTTTTCTCCCAGTGCAGAAATCACAGGCCATATCTCCAGGTCCAGCGTAGCAGTGAGCATGAAGAGCAGGACTGAACCCCGCCTGCTGCAGTTTCTGCACCACTTTAGCCAGCGCCGAGTTTGGGTTCAGTGCAGGATGAGTTTTAAATCTCTTCCTACATTGAGGACAGGAGTAGCTTCCTTCATAGGTTGGTTTGATCCAGTAGGTCTGGATGCAGGTCTTACAGTAACTGTGTCCACAGGGAATAGAGACGGGCTCCTTCAGCACATCTGAACACACTGAACACCTGAAGTGATCCTCAGTCAGCAGACTGGCAGACAAGTCACTGTGCAAAAGAATCAGGATCAAAATTTACTGGACAACTATGTTCGCATATACAATAAATAAATATTAGGTTATACAGCAGCACACAGTTGACAGTAGCTGAGCAAACGTCTACCACACAAACACAGTCATACATTCAACTGAACATTTACAGACACACATTCAAACCAAATAAGGTGCATACTATCTGTGTACAGTGCAGCCAAAAATAATACACATATATACAATGTATACACAGGATATATACACACAGACATGTACATATATACTGTATACACTGTATACAGCATTTAGCCCGACAGAGTGGATACATTAGTAAAAAAATATTTTAGCCAAGTAATAATAACAACAACAACTTTATTTATACAGCAGATACCGGATCAGAGTGCAGCTCAGAGTACGTCACATGAACCTCATTCCAATACAGAACACAGCAAACCATACCAAGAAAGTTAAAAACAGAGTGTAAACATTCTAACATTCTGGTTCGGCTCCTCCCCCCTCTCCCTCTGGTCTCTGTGTTTTCTTCATCTTCCAGTGGGAAAAGAGCTCCAACACCTGGCTGACACTCATCCCGCCCCCCACCCCCCAGCCTTAACAATCCTTTTATTTTGTTTATATCACCTACAGTAAAAGAAAATTTGCCTGTAAAAGAACATTTGTTTTTGTTGTTTAGTTGCGCATGTGTGCGACGCCATCTTTAAATTGCCACTAGCGGTATTTTTACATGTTATTTAAATTTATATAACTTCTACGGGAAACAGGCACTCCAAACAAGGCTCAGGATGACGTCTGAAGTCTTGTGATTCACAAAAAAACGGTGTAACTTCCATGAAAGGAGTTGTTTTGCTGTGTGACGACCATTTATGAAAGATCCGTGCCGCTGGAATTCTAATACTATCCTATATCATGAAACAGCCATAATTTTGAAAAACATTGTGATAAAAATGTCATAACGGCCATTTCTACAGCCGTCCCAATACTTTTAAAATGGACAAAAATAATTGGACGATTGATCCCCACGAAAACCAGTCGAGACATAGAGCACCAGAGGCGTGACAATGGGGGGGCTTGGGTGGGCACTACCCCGCCAGAGACAAGCCGTACCCACCCTGCGAAATGCTCTGTCTGTCCAGTGAAAACTCTGGAGAAAAAAAAAAGAAACATTTGGTTTTCAAAACTTGAGCGTAGGGCGTATCCCTCAGTGCCCCCTCCACTAGACAGGTACCGTGCTGCTGCTCACACAGTTCACTTCACCATGGATTCTGCAGCATGTCTTGAACCTGTTGACCGCATTCTTTAATTAAAACAGCGCATAAGTTCAATTCTTCTTTTATTTTCTGCTTGGTAGCACCAAAAGCTGCATAGGTAGCTTATTAAAAAGCAGACATCAACAGAGACTTCAACCTCTGTCGCTCCACAAGCTGCACCAGCACGGAGTACAGAGCACCGCATTCTCTACAATACTGCCGACACCCGAAATTTGCGGGTGTTACGTTCCAAGAGCACCCATGAATTGTGAAAAAATGTGAATTTGTGATATGGTAAAAAATGCCTATAAATGCCTATTATTATAGTGTAAACCCTAAATATGCCCCCAAAACACTTTAATTTCATTTTTATTTTAATTTAGCTTAATACATTACCCTTAAAGAAAATGTAAAGGTAAACCCGTATTCATACTGTACAATTCACACTGAACTGCTGTCTCCCGCAGTGCTAGAATGTAAAATACCGATGTTACCCCTGTATAGACTGTACTGTAATTCATGCAAGAGCGTTTTCTTTGGTATGCGCTGTCGTTTTCTCTGGTGTAGGCAGGGTATATACAATAATACTTTAATTGAAACTATTAGTTAGGTTCTAAGAAAAAAAACAGTGAATGACTGAGGCCGCAAACTCTGAGCCGCGACATCGCGGGGGTCGACTGCAACACTATACCTGATAAACTGGTGCCAGCACCACACAGGCTAGCATGTTATTGTTAAATGTTGTTTTATAGGCCGATTTTGACAATGAGTATTTGAGTATTCGTTAAGAAATTTCAATAAATATAACACTTGTAACATGCTGTTTGGGCCAGCCCTACTTTGCACACATCACATAGGCAATAAAATGGACTTAACGCGCACATGTGTGCGCTATTCTCTGGGCTTTGGCTTTGTGGCACTGTGCTGTAAGCCGTATGATCGGGAGCTATGAGGAGACAGCACTGGAGAAAAAGCCCATTGCCTCCCTGGGCTATTTCTGCTTTAGTGAAACAAGGCGGATAAAAGCCCTCTGACTCACATTCTCGCGATGTTGCTGCGAGCCTTTTGCCACATTGCTTCTGCATGAAAGTGGTTATATTATACATCTCCCTTTATCTGTTCTCTTTCTCCCTCTCTGACTGTATTCCGACGAGGCGGTGGCTCGGCTCCGGTGGTGGCGCGTGTGTGCATTATGTGGCCTTCTGCAATCACAGACTGTTGGCATTCAGTTTGAATCGCACTTCATTCGGTTATTTAAACAGGCTTGCTCCCTTATTTAGAAAACAAACAAAAGCTCTTATTGACACTTAAGGATTTAGCACAGTTTAATTTCCATGCAAATTGAAGTTGAGTTCATAGGTTTTACACACATACAGTAGATGAGCACACAATGGAAGGCAGGCAGGGCACGGGCAGGAAGCCCATAGTCCCAGAGGGACTGTCTTAGGAGCATGAAGATGGAGTATAAGAGTGAATGCTTTGGAGATGGGTATGATGTATATCAATTATAAATACAGAGACAAAGAGGGTAGAGTCGGCATTGCTGTAATCGGAAAGAGACACATGGATATTATGCATACATTCCATTTCTGTGTCCTTTTACACGTAAAGATGTAACATTTATATCTCTTGATTGTTTTGTGGATAATTAGCGTAGTGTACTTCAGACTTTTCCAAACTCATTCTTGAGGATATTGTGTTAACTGATGTACATTTTTAAGAACCTGGTTATGATAACTAGTAGTAATGGACGACACCATTTCCCCTCCTGACACCAGTACAATACCTGATCTTCAAGAATGTACACTAGATATTTATATTTATTTATAGTCTGCAATATTATTTACCATTTCAATATTTATTTAATTCAGCTCAGAATACTGCCTCCTGTGCAAGCTATGCAACCGTATTAGGGATGTATATATATATATATTTCTTTTATATATATATATATATATATTATACTATTATGTCACTTGCCATATATTCCTGCGCAATTTATACCTCTGGGTATACATAACTTTAGTATTCCTATTCATCGTAGTGCAATAATATGTATATGTACATGTGTATATGTGTACATGCATATGTATATGTATGGGTATATGTATGCATATATGTATGTAATGTGTGTATATGTATATATATATGCATGTGTATGTATGTATGCAGGTGTATATGTACGTGTGTGCATGTATCTACACATCTCCTTGCAATGTATGTATATATATATCCTTAAAATATGTGCAATTTATACCTATATTTGATACTCATAGACAAGTGCAATATTCCGCTTGTATATATTATATCACCCTGCTGCAACCTTGATCTATCTATTTATCTATCTATCTATCATTATTGGTATTACTGCTATTTTTACTGTTAGAAAAAGAGTTTTAAAAAACACACTGAAGTTGCATTAAAGCCACAAACCTCTTTCAGGGCAGTTAATGAGACTCATTGATGGGCTGAAGAGTTGGTTGATGGAGAGGTGAAGAGATGTACAGATGAGGAGATGAAGAAGAGTAGGACTGTGTTGGAGATCAGGACCTGCTCCTGAAGGGTCTGAGTTTCTGCTCCAGGCAAAAGAAAGACCTGCTGTCTCCACACATAGCCTCACGTCACCTCACCTCACTTCACTCCGGAATAGAGTTAACGCTCCCCGTGGCGTGAAGAACCGAAGGAACTGTCCGTTTTTCCATTTCTTTCTTTACCGTTTCCCATCAGATACGGCGATGGGCGAACATGCCTGAGCGAACAGCTGGGCATGCGCGAAAACTCTCACATTGGCCTTGCGTAACTTCCGCGCCCCCTCCTGGACACTGAGTTTCCTATCCAACCTTGCCACTTTATTCGAAACAACTCAGCTTCCATCCACTGGCCACATACCAGAAATCCCAAAGACTGATGGAAACGTGAACAAGCGCACAGAGTCAAACTGTCTGCAGTCCAAATAATATTCATAAAGAATGTCTGCTTACATCATTGCATAAACGGTACCAATCATAACACAATCGAAAATATAAAGGGCCAGTATGAAATAAAAACATGGCCACTTTTTTTTACATGAGAAAGCTTTAAATACTGCAAATGGCCATTTCTTCATATTCTGCTTTCAAAGATCTAGACTTCCTGAAGGACTTTCAAAGACACTCATTTTCAGTCCAGTCCCTGAACCTGACCAGTTTCGGAGGAATGTTTGTTTGCTAAGCTACACAGTGACCCGTTTGTGAATCATTCAAGCAGAACAAAGTGCATCTAACTTAAGTCCTGAACCAGTGAATAAACAGGTGCAGATGATTCCAGATGATCAGGCGGTGATCAGTATACTGGTGGTGCTGAATGTGAGGTTGGAACATCGTTATCTAGGCACCTTATATCTTAAGGTACTTTGCAGCCTGTGGAACTAAAACAATTTTTCCCATTTCTTTCATTTAATCTACTCAGCATGCCAAAGACAGTTTGACAGGAATAAAATAGCATTTCTTCACCAACAAGGTGATTCAAAGCAGAATATTAAGAAATGAGGGGGCTCAAGACTTTTGCACCAACCTATACATTTAAAAAAATGTTAAATTTTAAAATGACATTTTACTGTAGACGCATGAGGGCCAGTAAAGTAGAAAAGACATCATACACCAAAATCAGCTTAATCAGGAAAAATAGAATAGACTCAGTACTTTTGAATGCGATTTATTTAAATAGGACATTTTGTCTGTAAGAATGGTTATAACACATGAAAGCCACTGAAGATGAATGCTTCTCCGGTCAGAGGCAGTAGTCGTTTATGTTTGTTCTAATTTTTTTAAATTTTGTTCTATATTCACACTTTGGTGAAGAAATCTCCCAGCACAGCCAACACTGGATCCTTCAGGATTCTCGCAAAGAGGGTTTTAAAAGACAATGCACATGACTATGTACACTCCAGGCAACACATTTCTGAAATAAAATAAGAAAGCCATGTGTGTGGAGATGGCAAACGCTGTTCAATGACCAGCATGTGTCTGATGCATGGGTGGGGTAAACTTACAAGCATTCAAAAAATAGGGGGTTACAAATTAACGAGCATCCAAAATGCACGTTTCTGAAACGCCAAATGAAATGTGATTCTAAAATGTGCACCAAAAAGCAGGTTTAGTCCCACCTACCAAACAAGGCCTTCCTTTACGTTAGTGTTGTTAGCACAGCTTTGTACTAGACTCACTGACCAGGCTCATGAGAAACAGCCTGGCCTGGCTTGAAGAACTTCTAGACTTCTCCAACCTAAATGTCCATCTCTCCAAGCTGTAGAACATCAACAACAACAACCATCTCCCTCAACAGAACCTCAAAACACACCTCTAATTGAAGCCAATGCTGAAGTTTCTTCCCATTGGCTTCCATGTCAACAGCAGGTTCTTATCCACGTCAAGGCTGTGGTGATCAGTGCTGAAGTTCTCCTTCAACTCACATAGTGTTTGGTAAGCATCATAACAGCTTTTAACATTCCATCCATCTCCACGAATGCTCCAAAGGTGCAGGTGCTTCTTCAAAAACAAACAAAAAAGGGTAAAAGCTCAAGAAACGTGCGCTGTCTTCTGAACTGGAGTGAATATCACTCAGGTTTGCTCTCATCAAACAACCAGTAGTGCGTAACCCAGCTGTTTAAGGAAGGGTGGGATTTGGGGGAGTAAGGAGGGTGTTAATTAACAAACGTACTGGTCAGTGAGTGAAATAAAGGACAGGCAGCTCGAGTTGTCTCTACATTCGGCCTTCAGGGCGGATCCTGGAGTATTTTCTGAGCTTTAAAAGTGTACAATTTAACCGCCCGTTCCTTTAAGAGCTGACGTTCTGCCGCCTCTAGCATTTGATTTTCAACACAAAAATTCCAAAAAAATAAAATAAACACTACGTACACGAAGCCAAAAAGATCCTCGGCAACGCTGGTTTTAAAACACATCCTCCAATATCTGTAACGAATAAATATTTCTGAGAAAAGAACGAAGAGAAGTGCGCTCCATGCACATACGTTATTTACAGCCTGAAAAACGTCTCCTTTCCAAAAGGCCCTTTTTTCCTTTCTTTTTTTTTTAATTCTCAAAGAAAAACAAGAAAGCTTTAAGCCGCACAAGCATTCCCGACACAAACGACAAGTAAAGCAATACTCCACTGAGCTTAATAACCCAATTCGAACTATTAAAAAAAAAACTAAAGAGGAAAAAATGTATATAAAAACAGAAGACTAATGAGAAAAAAACCCAAAAACAAAACACTGAATACATTTCCTCGCCGCGTTCACAATCAACTCTGCCGCAAAACCGCAATACTGACAAATGGAAGGGGGTGGTCATTTAATAGCCTACTTTTATTAGAATAATAAAATTAACTTAAATCCTCAATAAAAATGAACAGAGAAAGGGGCAGATGGGAGAAAGAGGCGGCGATGTGGAGAGGATCTGTGGAGATGGCTGAGAGCGGGGCACCACAGAGCTCCTGGAAAGTTCTCTCCTTTGCGGAGTTCATGGAGGAGGAACCCTCAGTCCTCTATGTACTCCCACAAGTCCTTCTCGTAGCCCTCGTGAACGTGCTGGAGCAGAACCCGCCTTCGACTCTCACAGTATCTGAAAGAGGAAAATTTACACTGAGTGATGGGGGGGGAGTTAAGACCAGCGAGAGAGAGAGAGAGCGCGAGAGAGAGAGAGAGAGAGAGAGA
>JBBJLS010000036.1:4777733-4800110 GCA_037577275.1 Bryconaethiops microstoma
TTTTTCTTTTTTCTTTTTTTTTTTTCTCCCCCTCCCCCCCCCCCCCCCCCCCTGCATTAAGACTCTGTTGTGTGAGGAATTCAGTGTGTCAGTGAAATAAATGCATATTCTGGTGTCTCTCCAAATGTAACTAAAAAGCCCAGAACGCAACACACAATTTCTCTTAATGTTTTACTCCCCAGAACCCTGTATCACCTTTATGCACAGTCAAATACAAAAAAAACTTTTCTGTTCTAAAACTTTTTTTAATCCAGCAGGGGGAGTGTTCACGTGTCTTTTTGAAGCTTTGACAGGGATATCTCTTTCCAGACTCAGCTAGAAATTCAGAAATCAACGGACATTATAAGTAAACAAAAACAAAGGAGTAAATGGTACTATGCATATGTAGCCCATACTCATTACCTTGTGAAAAAGAAATAAGGTACTTAAAAGTAAATTCAAATCAGAATAGTTCATTTACTGGTATTAAAATAACTCTTTTTTTGTTAGAATCTTTGGCCAAATATTTTTTTTTCACTAGGAAATTTTTCATAATGCTTGTATAACAAAGAATGAAATGTCAACAGAAATGTGTTTTCATGTTTTATTTATTTTTATTCATATTTTTTCACAAAAAGGTGAGGGTACTACATAGAGATCCTTGTTCCATATTTTTAATGGTCAGAGGTAAGAATGGCAGTTTGCTAATTGGATTAATTTGGGAATAGTTTTTATCAAGAGTTTCAGTCTTGTTTTTCTTTTTTTATCTCATCTTCTGTTTTACTCTCTCTTACCTCCACCCGTAGAGACAGATGGCCTTTCTAGGGATAATGGCTACTATGGCACCACCCATTGGATTGCTGTCCTGAGAGTCTGGGAGGAGATGGTGCACTCAGGGCGCGTACGATCTCTAACCTTGTATCCTCTGTGTGTTCTGAGTGCTTTAATTACCATAGTGATCCAAATGGGTGTGACTAAAGGTGAATTGCCCGTCACTTGTGGTTCTGTCACGGGGAAGATGAGAGTCCTGTATGGCTGTGTTTACGGTGGGTGCAGCAGAAGCCCAGCCGGTGACTCTCCTCATGAGGCCGGCGATAAGGGCCAAATGAGTGGAGAGAGTGTAACAGATCTACAAGATCCAGCAGACCTCCCTAACAAACTCTTAAAAATGTGTCTCTAGATTGTCTAACCACAAAGAGTATTAACAGCATAAATACAGTTCTGTCTATTGTCTCAAGTAAAACATGTTCACAGACTTCTCAAAGAAGAACAGATTTCATGGCATCATCCGTTTTAAATAGTAGGGTGCACGATTTGCCTTTGCTTTGAGATATTGGCTTGTACAAAAGCAGATGGAAAATCAGAGTTGTCCTACATACAGCTCTATTTCGGACATAAATCTGGTCTGGAAGCTGTCCCAGGTGTGGAGAGCTTCTGAGGTCCTTCCTTCTAAACGGCAGCTTGTCCTGGGCTTGTTGAATCAGGATCAGTTATGCCAGCTCCCCGAGATACCAATCATCTTCTAAAACCTAAACAAAGGCTGTTCTGCCAGAGGAACTTATTGAATATTACTCTTTTGGCAGTTACGTGAGGTTGCAAAACAATTACATTTGTAAACAACTTCTTTCGTAGTAACAATTGTAAGAAAAAGCAATGTGATCCTTGAATGTATGGACATACAGCCTGTTATAAGCATGAATGTATATTATGAGCTTATCTTGCCTACATATAATAACCTCATAATATTCATTTGAGCCTGCTTAATGCTGTAAGATGCAGTTCTTTATACACACGTACCTCAAATTAAACTTTAATATCCTGTTCCCTATAAAGCAAAACAGAGGCAGCCACCCCTAAATCCCAAAAGCCTGTGAGTGCACTCTCTGGGTTGATTAGTTTGAGGAAAATCAATTCTCCCTTTACCCCAAATCTAGTTAATCAGTCAAGTTTGCCTCTTTAGATTTCCACTTGTGCAATGGGTCAAATGTAGCAGTAATGGAAGATTTATATAGTGAGGTATAAACTTCCATTGCTTGCACATCTTTTATGCCTAAATCACCATCCACTGCAAAAAGAAAATCGTCAATAAATCTTCATTTTCTCTTAAAAAGGTACTCATAATAAAAAGGAAGTATAAGATTTTTGTTTGTGTACATTTACTGTTTATTATGAGAAAAAAGTTCCTCTCTCAGTCTCACATAGACCTTTTACCTTGTTTTTAAGTCATTTAAGGCACATAACAAGCACAAATGGTCCCTAATCAGGATATTATTATTATTGCATCAGTATTTTTGATATAGAGTCAAGGCATTTTTATTGTTTCAAGACATACCATCCTTGTACATTTCAAGGATTTTGAGACACTCTGGAGAAAGTCATTCACAACAATGGGAAAACTGTAATCTTAACTATGTACATAAATTCTTATATATAGAAAAGTATGCCAATGGGAAGAACAATTGAATTCATACAAGTTCGAAATATGCAAAAATATATAGTTGTTTTACATTACCACAATTAGCTTTAACATAGCATCTACATATGAGCAACTTCCATGCATAATAATAAGACACAGATACTCAGTGTAAGTCTGCTTCTATTTAAGTCTTTTGACAAGTACATTTTTATTTTCCTAATATTTGTAAAATATTTAGAGAGATGTGAAGAGCTACACATTGTTTGTTTTAAGAAATACTAAGTAAATGTTGCTTACCCCCTTGGCAGATTTGTTTGATTTATATTAGCCTTTACATCTTTCCAGTTAACTTTTTTTGTGAATGTTTTCAACAATGCACCCTTGCCTTAAACAGAGTTGCTTACACTGTCTCTGACATTGTGGAATATTCCTGTATTCATAAAAATCTTGAAGTCTGCAAGCTTGTTCAGTTTTATAGATATGTCATGTAGTATAAGAAGCCAAGTGTGCAAGCCTGTTTAAAATTATTCAGCAACTCGGCATGGTTGGAGGCAGACCTTGAACCACAAACTGTGTCTTAGCTAATAAGGCTCTATTTGAGTCAAGGGAAAATGAACATACAATATATATATTTTTACCAGACGATATATACCCTCAATTCCCCACTCTATTTACATCTCTAATCTTTAGCAACTGCCTGGCCAGGGGGCAATTCAGTTGTGACTAGTTACTGCAGTTACTGCTCCTTTGATTTGAAACACAGCTGGTTCTGACTCAGAAGAATTGTTCCACAAATTTATGTGCTTTATTAAATGGTATCACTGGTCTTCCCTGCACATCGTTTGTTATTGTAACTGAACCAGCCACATGTTTCTGCTTCCACTGCCATTGTCCACCAAGGCAACCATGTTCGTTGATATTAAAATAATTTCAGAAGGAATGAAAAATATATATATTAAAAAGATCCCTTATTATTTGTCACGAGAGTGTGACATTATTATGCACTATTTTCTGAATGTGCATGTAAAAATGCTGTTTGAAATAAACAAAAATTCACTATGCACCGCGAAACACAATGTGCTTAACCCTACATTAATTTACCCCTAAAAATACACCAAAGCCCTTTGTTTGAATTAAGTGGCTGTTAATTTGTGAAACCAACCCATTAATTTTGCCTTAAAATTAAATTTAAAGCATGAGTGCGAAACCCCTTAATCTAAAATTTAAGGCGTTAATTCAGGAGGTTTTATTATTTAAGGGGCAATTTTTTTAATATAATTAAGGTCATTCTAAGGGTTAAAATTAAGCTGTTTGGTTTTGTAGTGATGGTACATGATGGTACACCAAGGTATGGTACGATGCAAAGCTATATGATATGATACAGTACAATACGATACAATTTTTCTGAATGTTTTGTGTCCTTAGCCATTCTGTTTCACATATAAAACAAATACACTGCAAAGATGGATTTCAAATATATATTGGCATGAAGGATCTAAGCTTTTGATTTGTTAATTTGCTCAAGAGTTTGAAAAAACTCTGGATACAAATGGTGTTCCTTCTGCTGTCAATTTTCGTACTATTGGTACACCTTCCCAGACCAGCACCCCGTGCCCTTAATAAAAGAGAAGGACCATAATAGGTCACTAATTCAATTAAATAATAGGAGATCAAACCATGCATAGTTTTATGTCTATTTAATACATGTCATAGCCCTTCATATTTAATATGAATCTGGCTCTAATTTAATTTCACATTGGGTAACATGCAGTTTCAAGTTGAAACATGGGCTTTGGGTATTGCTATGTCTAATGAATTAGCAATTAATTATAGCCAGCAATAGCAGAATTAGCATTCATGAGCCATTTGTGTCCCATAAATGTCCTTCTTGTATTTCTGGATATGTGAAACTGTCCGTTGGAGCAAAATATTCTTAATATGACAATGAAGATGCTACCACTAGGAGGAAACATATGTTGTGTTTTCATATAAACAATAGAATAGCAAGTTATACCTTCAAATTAATTTGTATTTCAGACCCAGTGTGTTGTCTGACCTCCACTGTATCTATCTAGGCAAAGGGCAATAACGAGATAAAGCTCCGATTATTCAGTCCAAAGACTCCAGAAGTTGCAAAGTTTTATCAAACTACTCATCAGAGCCATGACTGAGTGTGTGGCTTTGAAATTTTGTATACCGTGCACGTGAAAGTGTACAGCTTTTAGGTGGTTAGATCAGAAACTGTATTGTCAAGAAAAAACTGTTTTTGGTTGAACACAAATACCACAAAAATATATAATAACAAAAACATAAAAAGACAAAAATTCCTTCAAAGGTGTCATGACAGTGAGATTAGTCATTTAAAATAATGTCAGCTTTGGTTCCCCTCAGATGTTCTATGGCTGGAGGATAGATGCTGTTTAAAAGGTGAGAAGTGCAGCATTTCAAACTCACCACTCTCCTTTTTGAGAGAAGTACTTTGAAGAGGAGATTAGCAGGGTGTGAAGAGTCAGTGAATCTCCAGCTCTATTCTTGATACTGAAGATCCTCTCCTGTTTGTGCTGTAGGACCACCATACCATACAATGATGGAAAAGTAAGAATAGCTCTGTAGAAATACCTCCTGAAACTTCTCCCCGCTGTGTCAAGAAGACTTTAACAGAATTTGGAGATGGCAGCTAGCAGTTTCCGCTCATTTTTATCAATTGCAAATAAAAACTTCAATGTGTTCACAAATTCTACAGTTTGACTATTAATGATAAGTGATAATAGTAAATCTTTGTTCCAGCTAAAATCAAACTGAACTATTAGAGGGGTCCTTGTATTTACGGCTGTTCTTTGACTGTACCATCACTTTGACCCTTTATCATATCCGTCATGACCTTGAATCACAGACCTAATAAGACCCTAGCAATTTCATGATGCAGAGAATGTATGGCAATGGCTTTTATGTAGGGAGAAGGAACCTAAATTTCAGAAGGTGGAGACATAAATCTCATGAAACCCTCTCAGTCCATTCATGTGTACAAACCACTGAGGATGTTGGTTGTTTCTGAAACAGCGTACCTTGCATTCCATACTGCCAGTGGTGGTCTTTACCAACACGCAAAGCACACAGATACTGGAGCTTATTGCCGTAACCCGCTGAGATACCATAACGCCAGAGCTACCTAAGCAATGCTTTTATTCAAGCAACCCTGAAACCAACATGCTCTAGTGACACCCAAAAATAGAAGAAAGTTGAAGAGAAGTCTAATGGGAAGGAAATGCTACTCACAGTTGCCATGTTGTCAGAGAAAAACAGCTGCAGCTGTGGCTTTGACTGTTTCTAGGTGAGTTGATTATCAAAATTAACCTTATCATTCCTTATTACAATCCAGCACTTTGGCTAACAAGGAGGATATAATCAAGACAAAACTAGGATGGTTCAATTGTGACTGTGCTACTGTAAGACGCACTACATAGTACATAATGTATTTTGCCTTAAAATGAAATCTTTGATTCCACCCACCAGACTTTGCTTGCAGCCCTACTACTAATTCTGCCCTGTTTAATACATGCTGCTCCACATTGAATGTGTACCATCAGGGACAATTTTCCACACTACAGGGCTGGAGAGCCTAGAGACCAGGCCTTACCAACATCAGAGCTAATCAGGTGATCTCAAGACCCGCCTAATTTTCTAAGTCCTCTAATCACTGTTTAGCAACCACTGCCTTTTCTGCATAGGATGCAGTATATCAGGAAAATTGCATAAATTATTCATGTTGGTCACAAACTGTAGATGATTCACCACTTTTCAATCATTATGCAAGCTTTTGTTTTTCAGTGTCATTTGAATATGTCAAGGTTTGTTCATTATACTGAGTGTATCTGTGCTTTATAAGTTAATATTCTTTGTATTCTACATCAAAACATTCTGTAAATGTCAGTCAGTAAAAGACCTGCTAATGTAGTTGTGAGTAATCAGGTTTTGTGGAATAGAGACTCAGACAGTGTCCAGAACCTCCACATTTACTAAATAAAGGTAGCACACATGGATCAGTAAATTAAGCTTATTTGTAGCTGTAGGTGTAACTACAACTGTTTTGAAATGTGAGGAAGACAAGGGTCCAGGCAAAAAAGAACAAATATTGTCCATGATTGCAGTAACCTACCACTGTGTTTGCTATATGATGAGCAGCACTGAATAATCTTTTTTAATTGTACAATGCTGTTGGGTGGGGGAATCTGTTATGTTTTGTTGCTTCTTTGACAAGAAACTATGTTTTTTTACATGACAAGTAAAGGCAGGTGATTGTGCTACATCTGAAACAGACCTGCAGTGGTTTACAGTAGCCAACCAATAGAGTGCATTGTGGAAGATGTAGGTGCCCCTAAACACCATTCCATTTTACGTTCCAGTTTTTGGACACTAAAAATAAAATAATTAACATATGTAATGGTGTCCTAAAATGGTAATTGGGATCCAGTTCAGCCACAGTCAGAAACTGAATAGAAATTATAGAAAGTATTATTAAATATTAGTAAATAGTTTCTGAACTCTGTATGTGTTTCCATGCCTAGTCTTCTAGAAAGAAATCAAGAAATCATAACAGTCCAGAAGGAGAATGGAATCAAAACAAATAATATGACACCGTTGGCTCATGAATGAGCATGTACTTCTGCTTATTTAGGGGACGTCAGTTGAGTAGATGGTCTTCAGTGTGGCTCAGGACATGTACACACTGCTGAAAGAACCTGCCCGTATGCAGCCCAGACCACGTCTGAATTGTCTCAGGGCTCAGGACCCAATGTGTTCTCAGTGTGCCTTGAAATGTTCACACCTGATTGGATCACCCAAAACGGGCATTAATGCCAGGTGTGAACAAGACCCTGGATGTCAATGAAATGGTTCAGAGCTTCAGGGTGGTCCCTTTGTTTTTTTTCCCTTTGTTCCATCTCACCAGGGGAGCATGTGATCACCATGGGGTAATTTAACACTGGGTGTAATTTAGGTTAACAGGTTAGCCAAGACAACCAGTGCCAAACAGTTAAATTGTATAAATAACATAATATGGTGTCTCGACAGTTTGGACAATACATTGTATGTTCGTAGCACATGTATGTGCGGTTTCCTACTGTTAGATTAGACTTAAACATCTTTTGCTACTCACATGTAAATGTCATGTAAACCAACCATTTGGAATACTATACAATAATCAACTAAGAAAGAAGGGGGAACTGTTGTTCTTTGTGGGTACATTTTATGATTAAATACTTCTTGATCAATTATTTTAAGTCTTCTCTTTAGAATTCTGTCTTATAAATGAAAACATTTCCCAGCTGTACAGTCAGTAATGCCTTCCCAGCTATGGCTGAAATGCTAAATTATGATGAGAGTAAGTAGGGTGGCCAGAGGTCCATGTCTTAAAGCTGAATATCTGGACATGTTGGATGCCATGGGGTTAAAATCTGTTTTCTCTCAACTCACATTCAACTACTTTGGATAAGGTCATTGTCAAAAACAGTCATAATAAGTAATTACATGTTTTACAAGTCTTTACAGTAAGGCTGTTGTCTGTATATAACAGACTGAAAATGGTATATCTAAAATCCATGATGGCTGAGGTGCCCATATTCAAATAAAGCAGAATATGTCACAGCTGTGCGAAAAATGAACCACCACCCAGATATGACCTGTCTATGAGAGGATCTGTATGGTCAGTGGAGCTGATAAAATGGGCAGAGAGTATAGATAAGTTCAAAGTCAAAAGACATTATAATTGTTCTTAATTATTTAGAAAAAGATACTTCCACAAATGTGCTGCGAAGATATGACTGAAAGATCCCTGTTCTTTAAATAAATCCGGGTGTCTACTCACACTTGTCAGCCCAGTGACTGAAAATACGTGACTCTTACTTCACCTTCAAATGAGCTCTTAATCTGACAAGTCTTACATACATACATGTACTATTGTGTCCATTTTTCTCCATAAATTAGTGTATTAAGTATTTTAGTCTCATTTAATTGGGTTCTGTTTACCTATTTATACAATATGTGAGGATGCCTGAGGTTATATTTATGTAAAAATATAGAAGATTCTAAAGGGTTCACAAACTTTCAAGCACCACTGCATATAAAGATCAAGTTGACATACGCACTGGAAGTACAGTATATAATAAAAAATAAAAGTGTCTGAATACCCCAATTTTACATTGAGACATCATGGATCTCTTTCAGAGGCTGAGACCCTATGCATGGATGCTAGTGGTGCTCAGCGTAATGTGATGTAGAAACTGGAAGAAAATGAACTCTCACAGGTGAGCCAGGTTCTATACTTCTAGGATGAACTCCCTTCTATGGTTGCCTTCCAAATACTAGTGGTTTCTAAAGGTCATTTATGTGCACGTATTTAGCCTACGTTTGGGATATGTTTGCTGCGTTTTCAGATTCTACAATGCTAAGACTGCCTGTCTTTTATTCATGGCTTTGTAAATCTTCATATGACATTATTGCTTGAATCTTAGATTTGAACTGTTAAGCTAATGCTGACAGACCTATTAGTTTATAACATGATTTGAGGGCATCACCTAATTTGTGAACCCACAATTGTTATCTTGGTTTAAAGTTAATTAAAAACAAGTGAGATAGCCAGACCAGACAAAATGTTCTGAAATTTGTGCAATGACTGGATAATACAGCAGCTCTGCCTAGTACCTTAAAATTAATATATATTTTTTTATATTTAACTAGATAAAGCCACAGATGAACCTCAAGACAAACACAATGAACACTTTATTTGGATGGCCAAGCATAGATGCTTTGAAATGCTTTGTCACCCCATATCTTAAATCTAATCCTAATCCTAAACTCAAACACAATACTGCTGATAATCCCCCGGTAGTTAAGTACAGATATTTTAGTTAATTAAAATATCTGTATGAAATATTTAGGGAATTATCAAACTAAAGTGTGACCAAATTTTTTGAGTCTGACCACTTTTTTAAGTAAACCATTTGTCACACAAACACACCACACCAGTACCTTGTTCAAGGGTACCTCAGAGGTGCCACGTGCAGAACATCTGGAGGTGGCTTGGTGGTTAAGAAACTCCCTAACCACCAGTTCACCAGCTTAATATTGTCAATCATCTTTCACTACTTTTTATATCAAGCGGTACACAAAAAAAATGTTTGTCCACAGTAATTATGAAAAATGCAAAGAAAAGACTTTATTTAACAAGATACCAGTGTTAAACACATATTGTTTTATTATCTGTTTCATCATATGTTATCTCTTAAATTTCCTCTTTCTCCCTTGTCTCTGGCTGGCCCTGGCTGAGCACTCCTGCTGGAAGTCTACAAGGCAGTCTGTAGTTTCAGATACTGGTACGAAGGATTTGATGGATGATGAGCTGATAGGTCCTGAGGCTGGACAGACTCTGTTTCCACCGCCTTCAGCCACTACTAAAGAGTCTGTAAGGCCACTGGCAAAAAAAACAATCCACAAACATTAACAAAGAAGTGATTGTGTTCAAATCAAGATCAAGTTGTCTGAAGGAATTTGTCACAGACAAACTGTTCAGAATCTACCTGTGGTTTTTGACTGTAACATCAGATGGTCCAGCGCCATCATCAGAATCATCTGAAAAGAGTGAAGGTCTCATAAGATTCTTTAAATCCTGCGAAATCTCATAGTGTTACCCTCAAAATAATTATTAAAGAGACGGGTCAACATTTTGTTTACACTGCCAGAAGACCATCACTCATATGTGAACAAGAGATGACACAAACTAGAAGAAGAGTACATACACATAGGAATCCGATCTCCCTGGTGCAGGACGGAGAGCATGCCGTTTCATAAATGACAAAAATAAGGAACAAAAGCTTAAGGCAAAACATTAAAGTCATATTCGTTCCTATAATCAATATACAGAGTCAAGAATCCAGAGCAGCATGTGACCCAAGGACAACTAGACATATTCCAGACATAAAAGTAGCAAATAATTCATAACATTTTGAAAGTTTAGAGCCTACCAGAGTGCTTCTGGGTCCTGCCTGCTGAAAGTACTTGTTCAAGCGATAGAGGAACTTCCTGGTTGGAAAAAACAAGTGGCACCTCTGATCTCTTGTACAACCATTAATGCCTGGTTCGTACAATTTATTAAGGCCACAGGTGAGTAAAATTTGTTCTGAGGAAACTACTTACTCAAGTCTAGGCGTGCTCTCATCCACTACTGTTCTTTTACCCCTCTTCTGCAGCGCAACTACTAAACACAAAGAGGACCACTGAGTGAAGGCAGAGACTGCTGCAAAAACTGCTGTTTACTGTGACCAGTGATTAGAGTTTATATATAGAGATTATATAGAATTGCTGATTTCTGACCTTGTGAAAGGTCATTCTGTTGCTGTTCCCCCTCTGTGGTGCCATCACAGTAAGCAGCATGCACCTCAATCTTGCTAATGGGGAAGAGACAAGAGCACATAGGGCATTCCACTCTCTCGGTCTGAGAAGGAACTGACCCCATCTGCTGTTTCTGCTTCATCTCCACCTGCTCCTGCTCTAGCACCATCCTCATGTCTTCGCCAGTTTCTTCTTCATCCACCTCCATCACCTCACTCTCTGTCTGTGACTGAGGCTGAGGGATAAAAGTGAGATAGTAAGGGTAAAAAAAAAAAAAAGGTCCTAGATTTCTTGTTGTATACATATTGAGATTCTAAAAATGAGCATTCAATTTCAGCTCACACAGGTGAGTTGGTAGTTTTACTCTTTGTTCATTTTAAAACTAATGTGGACTGAGAGAGTTACCTGTGCAGGACTGGTTACCATCAGCTCAGGTGTGCTGTCTTCACTCATTTGAGTTTCTGTGTTCACAGAAATGGAAAGGACAGGGGAAAGACATAGTTCAAAACACATAAAACTCATAATGGATCATCCCTTGCTTTTAAAATCTTGAGGCAGAAGGGTTAGAAATCTACAGGAACAACAAGAATCTGATCAACGCTAAATGACTGAGTAATTAGATCTGATCATACCTGGGCACATAGTGCTCTCTGCATCAAAAGTTCGATTGTCTTCATGCTTGTCAGGCTGTTGGATCTGGGTGTCTTCAGAAAGATCACAAGGACTAGACATCCTGCAATCATGAAAGACTAACTGCATGAGAGATGTACTAGTGAAACTACAATTTACCATTTTTTCTAGAATTCTAGTCAGTGTTTTACCTGGAAAGTTTGACAGCACCTGTAGACTCACGGTGCCCAAAGAGCGAGTCGGATTTTGGCTGCTGAGAAAAATAAGGTGACTAAGGCTTTGTTAATCTTTTTCTACACACTAAACTGAAATAAATGACAAAAATAATGAACAAGCATTTAGTAGGAACAACCTCCTTGCAGTAACATCATCAAAATGCAAATCACTATGCTTATGCTTACTGTTAATAAAGTTATAACAAGACAAGTCTGAGCAGAATAAACAAATAAGCATGATGCTTTCCAATGGAAAACATTAAATTAACAGAAATTCAAAATATTCAATCTGTTTAAAAATTCCAGGCTTTTAAGAGTATGCTGGGTGAAGCTTTTTTTTGTGCTTATTGCTCAATTTAGGAGCCATATCTGACTCATGTTGGATATTTAGGCCTCATTAAAAAGAATGATCAAGCACACAAAAACATTGGGTAGTAAATCAGATTAAAAGCCTTTTTTGTTATTTTGTTACAAGTGCTAAAAAGGACAAAAGAATACTCAAAGTGAAAGTGTCAAATTGTGCTGCCTTTCATATCTGATGTCAGAAGCGAAATCTTCAACAAAATTCATTATTAGTGCTTTAAGAGAAACAAAGCAAACACACACAAGGGGGTCCTTGAGTTACAACAGTCTTGACATATAACGTTTTGAGTTTACGACGCTCACTCCCACTCCCACTCGACTTGCATATAAATATGCATATGAGTGAGTTAGTTTTCCTTTTCCTGTGGCTTGGTTATGTTTCTATGATTTTGCAGCAGTGTTAGGATCGGTAAGTAACTGAGACTAGGATGTGTTTCGACATACATCAAAATTCCGGGTTACATCACTGTCAGAACGGATCTGTGTCGTACCTCGAGGACCCCCTGTATGCATACTGTATTGCAACAAGCCCAGGTGTTTCACAGCAGTGAATAATACACACCGCAAGCTCCTCCTGTGTCTCAGGAGAGGCTGCCATCACATATGATTCACGCTGTCCATTCTCAGTTTCTTCCGAATGTGCCTGGGACTCAGTCTTTCCCTCTTCTGTCTCCCCCTCATCGTTCTTTTCCCCCTGTTTTTCTGGTTCTGCATCCTCGTCCTCCTCTAGAAGCTTAGGGGCAATGTGGCGCTTCATTCTCCTGACAAAGGGCCTCTCTGATCGACACGGGGACAGCTGCACCCACAAGACCACCAAAAAAGCTTTGAGAGTTTGAGCAGTGAATGTGCAATCACAGTGAATGCAGTTTTTAAATCCACTAAACGTCAATTGTATAGTTACATGACAACGCTAAGGTTTAATTTCAGGAAACTGTATTCCTAAAACTATTGCAGAGGAATAAAAAACAAACACGAGATTCCAAGTCTATCACTAGCAGTTAGGAGTGTAAAATGTATCAGTTAAAGTGATGATTCACTCCAGCAGCACTGATTGTTATAATATTCAATGAGGCATGCACTGACTTTCTTTACCAAAATAAAATTCTTAGGCCATTTTCAACTATAAATGTATAATACGGATGAAGTATATTTTTGGTTCACAGACCCACACAAATGATGAATTGTGAAAAAATTATGTAGAAGTAAATTCTATAATATGGATCTGGCCAAAATAATTTGCCATTTGTTGTATTACATAACTGCCTCAATTCATCAAAACACACAGCAACACTCACCTGGAGCTGTGACTGGTTAGAGGCTTGTTTGTATATTGCTATGTTCTGAGAAATATTAAATGCTGTGCAGTCCTACATGAATTAAATGCTGTGCAGTCCTTGGGTCTCTTTTCATGTATTATATTGCCCATATTCCACTACAGTGAAAATACTTCCTATATTTTAAATCTAAATCATACTACAAATGTAATCCAATCATGAGGAAGTTTGTTATTTCATGATGCAATGAACTGATTCCTAAAAATTTGAGATCAGACAGTTTGACCTCACAGAACAACATAAGTTTATTCATGGATTATCAGTCTTCCCCTTTAAGGGTCTGTGTGGCTGCAGGCATTCATTCCAAACATTCAGGAGTTCACCTTTACTAACTAAATAACCCATTGAAGATGGGTGACGAACTGCTTATACAAATTGAAATCAGATGAGCTCCTGTGTCATTGGAAAGAAAACGTGTTGCTACACTGGCCCTCTGTAGATAAGACTAGTGACAAGAGTTAACCAACAAATCTGACTCACTGGCGGACCCCACTTGGCTTTGTGCAGAAGCTGGTGCTGGGCTTCTTTCAGGCTCTTTTCATACACCTCCAACTGGCTAAGGATGACCCTTGTATAATCGTCTGGGCTTTGCCCCCTGGGGCAAAAAGGGACACCCCAGTAATAGGACACGTGACCATCCCCTTTTCTGTCCTTTGGGTGTATGGGTCTTGAATCACAGGCCGATTTATCTTGAACATAAACATTTAGTTGTTTGGATTTGGCTGGGTAAGTAGTCGCAGAAGTCAATGTCTTTCTTACATATTCATGCTGGGAATTAGAGTTTTGTCTGGAACAGCCAAGAGTGCAAGAGCTGTCTTGTGTACTGTCAACAGTAGACAGGGAGCAGCAGGGTTGGGTTGGAGCAAGCGTTGAATGATCTGGATGTGGAACAAACTCCTGGGGGAAGACAGGGCTTAGAGGAACAACCTGAAAACACAATAAAATACTGACCGACAAATAAACAGCACAAATATACAATTTCATATAAACACATACATTAGTCTGATTGGAGAAGCAATTATTATTTTTCTTCCTAAGTCTTCAGTGTGATTGCGTCAGGAATTTTTTAATTATTATTATTTTTAACGATAAATTATAATAATTACAACAATATTTTTATTATTATTCAGGAGTTATATAAAAATATCACTTTTAGTAGTGATTTAATTAAATATAATCAGTCCACAAATAATCAGCTACATGTTCAGCCATCCTTAACCATAAATGTTTTGTTAAGAGACAGCAAGTAGAAGTCCCTGCAGTGGTGCAGTGGTACGGCTCCGGGCACTGAATCAGAAGATTGCCGTGGTGCGGTCAAACATTGTTTTTAAAGCACTTTTTTTTGCTCATAAAACCAATATTTGGATTTTTAAGCAACCACACAGACCCACTTCATGGCTAAATACACGGCATTATTAGATACCATACCAATGACACCTTACACCTCACTTATTATACAACATTTAAGGCATTTGTATGAGTATTCAAATGTAGGCTTACGAATGTGAAGGCTGAAAAGCTGTTGGCTGCTTATAAATGACTACACAAATGTCTCCTAGCATTTTAAGTAATTTCTTTGCTTTGATTGTGACTGCTAAGCAAATGTGCATAATTCTGTCTTTTTTTAAAATAAAAGCTTGAACAAAGCTGCATTGTGATTGCAAAAATGTGATTGCGATCCAATAGGGATGCAAAAGCTACATTTGAACAATGTGAAAACACTCTCTGACTAAATGATCCAATTACTGCAATCAGATATAGGGTGGGTCAACATGACATTGTATAACACTGAACAGCGGCAAGTTTCAGGTCTTGAATGGGGCGTCTGTGGCCTCATGGTTAGGGAGTTGCTGCTGTGATTGGAAGGCTGTGAGATCCAATTCTACGACTGTCAATGGCACCACTGAGGAACACTTGAGCAAGATACCTCTGCGCTGTGCTGTTTTCAGGTGTGACAAAAATGTCCACTTTACACCTTTTTTTAAAAAACCATATTTTATTTTTTGTCACTTCACCCATCTCTAATCAGATTTCACTTATTGGATTTTAAGACCTAGAGCAGGGGTCTCAAACCTGTCCAGAAAGGGCCGCTGTGGGTGCAGGTTTTCATTCCAACCAAGAAGACACACCTGAGTAACTGAAAACCAAGACCAACTGATTACAGAGGTGGAATCAGGTGTGTCTCCTGCTGGGTTGGAACGAAAACCTGCACCCACACCTGCACCCCCTTTCTGGACAGGTTTGAGATCCCTGCTCTAATGTGTTTTCATTTCAGGTGTTCTCTGATCACTGTGGTGCTCCTGTGCCACCCAATTTACATAGTTTACAGCTAACACACAGTAATACATCAATATTCTGCATGTACAGTATACCAGCGCCCAATATATTATTCCCTGATAAATGGAAAAACAGAATTATTATTATTATTAGCCCAAAATTTACATTGTGTCTGGAAAAGTAGAATGCGGCCCGTCTCCTAAATCCTTTTTTTTTTTTAATCAATACATTTCAGTTTTGATTTACATCAAATGGTGATGCACATTTATACATGAATGTGGTAGAGTTAAAGTAACCTCTTTCAAATGCGGAGTGAGATGCGAAGGTTTCCATTAACTTAGATAACAGTGATGATGCGGAAGCAGCACAACATCTGAATATATTTTAAATCTTAGTTTCATAACATGTTTTCATCCTTAGTTTAGCTGTTCTACGAAATGCAAGCCAAGTTTGCGGTCTACGTTCGTATTTTACTCAAGCTCTGTCATGAGTGAAGTAATATTAATATGGTAATAAAAGATCTCCTTCATGACTAATGGCTTGGCAAAGTATTCCAGTGTTTGATATGAAGTCTGGAGATGATTTCATATCCTGGTAAATCATATGAACCAGAGGCAGTTGGTGCCCTGGTGGTTAGGGAGTTGGCCATGTGATCAGAAGGTCATAGGTTCAAATCCCAGGACTGCTAGTGGCGCCTCTGAGGTTCCCTTGAGCATGGTACCGTCCCCACACACTGCTCCCTGGGCGCCGTGTACTTCATGCCAGGTTTGTTGCTGTGTTGTTAGTTGTAGTCAGTGAATCAAATATTTGTCTTCATTTTTAGAAATTATTTTGCTGTGTTATACAGTTATCTGTTTATATACTGTTATGAATAGCTTTGGGTAAGAGTATCTAAATAGCGTAATAATTTGATTATAATAATTTAAAGTATCACTTTATTATTATGATATTATTACTGGCCTCAATAAAGTGTTAATTATCAGTTATTGTATTGGGCCCAGAAATTTCACCTTGGTCCAAGACGCACTGTGCACTGTGAGTGAGAGTGATGTATCTATACATCTTCGGTTCATCTGACCTGACCAGTACTGGATTTCTCAAATAAGTGTTCTTACCAATGTTCTTACTGAAGGTCACAAATTGCTAATTTTCTCACTCTTACAACCCAACTGAAGACTCCCACACTTTGGTTGGGTTATAAGGGTGAGAAATGAAGGTCCTGGGTTAATAGCATAGGTGTCAATGAACAATTTATAACTGTCACTAATATAATTAATTAATAACTGAATAATAAACTTGCAGGTTAAGGGGTTAATCTGTTTGGTTATGCCTCTGTAAAGAAGGAAAAAACATAATGTTGGTCAATGGCACCCCGTTCCAAAGCACAAACCGGAAAATCCGTAAATGAAATTAAATAAATAAACACTGCGGGAGTTTATTCACAATCACAGATTATTTTGTGCTGAGATTCTCATGCGGTTTATTTTATTTTTGGCAGGTTTGTTCATTTAGCTAAGCGTGGTGCAGCTGCTCCTTTTGGAATTCTTCATAGCAAGGTTATTGTTCTCCATTATTGCTCAAAGCTAGTTCTGTTTCTAAGCATGTTCTAGTAAATTACTGTGAACCTTGTGCAAAGCAGCTCAGCAGTTTAGTGTGTTCAACTTTGTGTCCCTCATATACTCAATGTAAAGAAGAACACTGCATTTGAAATCAAGATGTGGATTCGGGTCATGTATCTTGGTCTAAAGTGTAGCGTGATGGAATCGCTACACTAGTAAAGTGTGACAAGACCTTGTTCTAATACATTAAACAAGGCCTCGTCTCTTTGTTAATGCAACAGATCTGAAAGCTAGCCGAGCGCTGGGTTTACATCACCAGAACGATCTGAGCAGCACTGATAATTATTGCATGTATGACATTTATAAATTCGGAATACAGACCGACACCTACGTATGTTCAAGGTCCTGTAGGGATTATTGCGCTAAAAAGACGTCTTCGACACAAACCCATAAGCCTGTACCGAATCAAGAAATGGAGATATACGCTTGTATACTGCTTTTGTTCACTGCGGTATTGGCCATTATTAGGACAGAAGTTGATATTGATTAGCAAAAACTGGAAAAAAGTAAGTTCAGTTCAGGTGTTCCTGTGTAATGGAGGAACACCTGTGTGTGGTATGATTTTTTTGCCAACCCTTTCAGCCTCAGCTTATTATCTCCCTCTGCTTCTTCTCCGTAATTACATAATGATCCTGCGTACAGCACAGGAGAAATACCTTCACAATGTCTCGCGCTCAGGCCTCCTGTTGTGCTGTGGAATGAAATCCATTTGAGAATCAGCCTCCTTTTTGTCCGACCGCAAATGAAGGCACTGAACGGGAGGCTCCGGAAAGCTCATTTGAATAATTGAGCATGTCGCGACGGCAGCAGACAGGGCGGCAAAGACAGTTTATGATGTGAAGCGATTAGGCTGGGCAAACAATGCAGCAGTGCTGTCCCACCAGGGGGGGCTCTTTCCTCTACCTCTCAATGCCGCCTAATTGCCACTGCTACCCATTCCCTTTGCTTCCGCAGCTGAGGCGTATCCCTTTGCACCACCTGGCCCCCTGTGCCTGAAAAGAAGAGCATGTTTAACCGTTTTTTGCTATTTGAATGTACAAGAGTAGTATTTGAAAAGCACTGGTAAACAATGATGCCTGAACCACCGAAAGGTGGTGTGAATAACATTGATTATCTCATTACATTGTCATTACATTGTCTCATTGGCACCTGTCTAAGGGTGGGATACATTAGGCATCATGTAAACAGTCAATTCTTGAAGTCGATGTGTTATAAGCAGGAAAATTGGACACGCAAAAGGATTTGAGTGACTTTGTCAGAGGGTCAGATCGTGATGGCTGGATGACTCGGTCAGAAAATGTCCAATTCGACGGGTCTTGTGGGGTGTTTCCTGGTACGCACAGGGATTAAAGTTCTCTGTTACTACGATCAATTGGACCTGTGTCAACGTAGTACTACACTTCTCGTATATGTCCTTTCAAAAGCCCTTTGCGGAATCGTTGTTTCCCATTTCCCCCGCAATTGGATTTCTGAGAGGCCATGTAGATCCAAAAAAGAAAAAAAGCAAAGGGGTGTTACGTTACATTAACCTACTTATGAATTTTGCCAGACAATTAGTCTACAATTAGTTCCTTATCTTGTCATGGAGACAGAGTGTGTAATGGAGCCTTATAAGCCTACTGATGCTGCTGGAAGACTCATCAAAGACACAAACTAAAAACCATAAAATTCATTTCTTGGCCATTCTTATATAACAATGATCTATATATATAATAATGAAACGATCAGGATGCTGATATAGGATTACAGTCTATTGAAGTAGGCTGTTCGGTAAATCATGGCTCAGCGGGTTTGCACACTTGCTATTTTAGTCTACACACAAGCCGAGGGTAAAATACACATATATAAAACGTATAAACATGTCAAAATACCCCAAAGTACAAGACTTTTAATCTACAGCAACTGAAGTAGTTGATCAAGATCACAAGTTTGTGATGGAGTTCCAGAATTAAAAAAAAAAGAAAAGAGAAACCTGAAATTCCGCCATTCCGACTAAAGAAAGCATCGTTTAGCAGCTGCTGTCATCTTGGTGAAGTTATACTTGCTCAGTTCTTGATTGAGTTCTTTTTGTGTAGAATAAAGATCACAATTCTTACTTACAATTCTACAAATCATTTTATAAAGAACTATTATTGGTAAAACTTGCAGTCTGTATAATAGCAGCTAAGATAAAACAAATAGCTTCAATGCGCAAAATAGATCAAGTAAAGATAAAGATATAAATAAATAAGTATAAACGAAATAATTGCTAAAATTGTCTTTGTAAAACAGAACGAAGGAAAATCGACTATCGGTCTCTAGAGAGCCTTATTTGTACAGTGTTTCTGTGTGATTAACATTTTTTATTGATGTGAGTTGACTTACACTGATGTGATTTATATACCAGAGGCCACACGACAGCGAAGCGTCTCGTCCGTCTTTGTTCAAACGAGACGTGATGCGGAAATCTTGCTGCTTGGAGTCCTTGCAAGCACAAAAGTGTGATGGTTACTTCTGATAAGAGAACATCTTCATTTAGATGTTCTCTCATAGATAAAAATGATCGATAATGTCAGTGATGTGTCCGCTGCGGTTGACATGCTACCATTGCTGCATCGAATTTCAGTGAGTAACGAATCGAGATCTGGATTTTACAATTTTTTTTGCAGCCTTACGCCACTGTGTGTTCATGTACGTGGTGTTAAAAATATTGATACATCAGTACATAGTTATACTAAGTGCTTTGAAATGGTACAGAACTTGTTTTTTGCAGTATTATTACTATTTATATCAAACAATCGTAACTGTTTGCGCTTTCTTTTGCCAGACATAGGCTTCCATATCCGTGCAGTTTGTTATGCTAAAATGGTGGCTCTTAAATGACATGCTGACCTGTACAGAGGCTGGTGATTGCTCTGAAACATTTAACCAAGTCTCTCATTAGACTCACTCACTCACTCACTCACTTTCTGAAACTGCTTAATCCTCAGTAGGGTCGCAGGTACCTGGAGCCTGTCCCAGGGCCAATGGGCACAAGGGACCTCCAGAGAGTCTACTTAGACTGTCGTCCTGATAAATCGTTTATTATTGGGCTCCACTTCATCCTCACTATGTTCTTGGGCTAATAATCTAATAATAATATAACACTCTAATAACGCCCTCTGAATATGTAATTTCTTCTGATGGCTCATTTAATTAAAATAAAATATTTGCACATTTAGCTTGTTTTCTCTTGTGCTGCTCCGTCTGCACTGCTTGTGTGAACATGAGCCTCACTTTAGTTTAGACCAGCCTTTTCTTGACTTCTCTTGAGTGCGACAGTGTAAGGGGCTTTTTTTTTAAACTTCATTTTATTAGTGTAAAATATTTTATTGTTCGTTCTCTGATGGTTATCACATGATGTTAATGTAAAGGAGACCCTTTTTCCATCTGTCATTGGTAACAAAAATGTTACTGAATGCCAGTATTTTCATATAAATATTATCACATAAGTTAGAAATATAACAGTGAATTGAACCGTTTTACAGTCATTTCTTACATTTGCAGTCATTTCTTTTTATGCGTTTTAGCTCTAATTCGTTGGCATAATGGAACATGGCTCTTAATCTGTATTGGTCAGCTTTACTTAAACTCATGCCCAATTGACTAAACGTAACATGTGATGAGGAAAAGATGAATTTGGACATTCGTGTAATTGAATAACCACACCCATCACTAGGCCTGTCTTCCTCCCAGCCAAGGGTGGTGCTGTCCCTCAGTATGTCTGCAACATACTGTCGTATTTACATTCCTATTCACATCACAGGGTGCAGTGCTCAGCGCCCCCACCCCCCCTTTCTCAGCTCCCTCTCCCCCTCCTCCTCCTCCTCCTCCTCCTCCTCCTCTCCCCATGTCTACAAGTGGCTCTGGAGCTCATGCAGCTGTCTAACGTGTCCCACCTACTGCTAAGACACCCACAGCTGGTTGGAAACGACGTGATATAAAGTCTCAAGTGTAGGGAGGCATTTGATTGATAGAGAGATTGTAGTGTAGTGTAGTGTGGCAAATTCAATTGATTAGTAAGCTTTTTCGTATCAGGAGAGCAAAAGAAGGAGAGAAACGTTGGATGTCAGAAGGAACGTAGCTTTTTCTCTTTACCTGTCCTGCTATCTAATGGCATCACTGTGAAGAAATGCATGTGTTGCCATTTGATGGTTCAGACTTTGATTAGAGGCAGCAGGACGCGTGTCACCTGAGGTGGATGAGCTGTGGGTTGTGTGTGTGTATGTGTGTGTGTGTGTGTGACAGGAGAAGCGTTTGACAGCGAGTGCGCACACAGCCATACGGCAGCATGTGTGGTGCTTTCTGACTGAAGCGTGCCGCGTTCTCTCAGTGCCTTGATTGACAGCTTGGCCTCAGGGCTCTGTCTCTGTCACTGCTGTTTGTCAGAGATGCTCCTCTGGGACTCGAATATCATCCAATTATTACCAGCCTCCTCCATCTCTCTCTCTCTCTCCCACGCATCCTCCCAGGCTGTTTGAGCATTCCAAAACATTATGGAGGCTTATGAAAGAGAAGGGCTGTATTTTGACACTAATTGGCTACTTTTTTCCAACACAATGTACCATTAGGGCCTGTTTGGTATCCAGTACGAACTTGTTAGAATAATGCATTAACTAACCTCGCTGACACTTAATATTTGTAACAACTGCTGGTGTAAACACAGTAAATATAATGTGTAAACTTTCTCTGTAATCTCTATTTCCATCTGTTTTTTTTTTTTTGCTTTCTCATTTAGTGGTGTGCAATATGACTATGATATCATTATCATGATAAATTACAAGCTTTTACAGGCATATGGTGGATATCATCAGTAATTAAAGAACATTGACCATAAATTAATAGGGGTGCCCAAGTGCTGTAGCCGTCAAACAATTAATATTACAGTTGTTTCACGGGGACTTTCGGGGAGCAGTGAATTGCTGAGGACTGCAGCATTAAAAGTTGAGATTCTGAACTTTATGTGAATATGAAGATTTCTCAGCCTGTTGGACTGATGTTTATCCATATTTGATCATGAAGCCATCATGTGAGCATGGATGGCCTTGTCTGTGTGTGTGTGTGTGTGTGTGTGTGTGTGTGTGTGTGTGTGTATATATATATATATATACACATATATGCTGTATATATCTTCGCGCTGG
>JBBJLS010000036.1:4854654-4867179 GCA_037577275.1 Bryconaethiops microstoma
AGCTAAAATGAATATTGGACTTCCATGAGGAAAGAGGTCTGGAAATGGTTAGGAGAACACTTTGCCACACATAAAACAACTCTTTACTGTAATAATGTTAATTGTATTTATTGTAATATTATTGTTTTAACACTAACTTAACACTACTGTCCAGCAGTAAACAGTTTTTAAGTATAATTTTCCCAGGTGCCGAAGACTTTTGCACAGTACTGTAAATGGGTGGTCTGCAAAAATGACAAATTATAAAATAATCAAAAGTTAAAAATAAAATTTTTTAAAATCATTTCAGACTTCTGGCCCCCACTGTAGTGTTGGTTGAAAGTTTAGAATCTGCACTTTTGGCAGAATTTCTCTGCTCATAGGCCACACAGGCTAATTTTCACTTGACTGATTTGGATAAAGGGTGTTACTTCTTTTTTATTTTTTCTAGATTGACTGACCTCTCTATTCATTTGTGCTTCAGAGTGCCCTGTGCAAGAGATAAGCCAAACTGCTCACTGCCCATCTGGATGAAAGCAAGGACAAGAAAGAGAGAGCGAGATTCATTGTTCAACCGTGCAATGTCCAATGAGCTTCTCCCACTGGTCTTACCTGAGGCGATCGTTACCTCAAACAGAGAGAGAGAGAGCGAGAGAGAGAGAGAGAGAGAGAGAGAGGCAAACACTGAACTGTGAAGCTTATGTACAGACACACATGTCACAGTGGTCTTCAACTAGCGATTTGCTTATTGTACACCTTTTGATGAGACGTCACATGTCCCTCCCATTTTGTGTCACAAAATGTAAATCACTTGGTAAGGAAAAAAAAAAAAGAAGAAGAAGAAAGTGTTTTTGTTTTGCTCGTTTTTTGGAGAGAATGAATTCTGAAAACTCACAAGTATGTAAATCCAAATCAACAGGAGGGATGTGTATTTCTTGTAAATACGTTGTTTTTTTATTTGATGTTGCTTTGCTATGCAAACCAAAATCAGATTTTTAGGTTTGTCTCTTAAATGGTCTTTATAACATTGTGAATGGATCAAATGTGGTGTCACGGTTTCTTTTTCTTTTTCTTTTGTTTTTTCTTTCTTTTTTTCTTTCAGAAATGCTCTGAATATTTGCTAAGTTGGAAGAAAAAAAAAAAACTGTTTATTTTGCACAAAACATTCTTTGGTGATAAGCACAAAAATATTCAGCTCCTGCTGATGTGGAAAGATATGCTATAGATATGCTAGAGAGTCTGCACAGCTGCCTAAAAAATTAAAGAGATTTAGGACAGAACTGACTGTCCACAGATACAGATGTATTACTCCTGGATTGTTGAAAGGGGATTTTATGCTAGGGTGATGGAACAGGATGATATTGAAATCATACAGTACTTACAAATGACAGTCGAGCAGCTCTAATGTAATTGCCTGTCCCTCAGAGTCAGTTTTAGAGCAGAATATGCTCTATTGCAGTCCTTCCCGAATGTTTTGGTCTACAAATAATATAAAGAGACCATTTTTTCCCCCACTAAAGGACATCCAGCTGGAAGAAGATGCTGTATATTACTGGATGAAAAGAAGTGACTTGCATCAGAGTCTGGGGTTGAGAAAGGAATAACGTGATAATGTCACTATGGATTGTCCTCCATGTTACTGAGTGGAAGCATAATGGAAGTAGCAGTTGACAGCTGCTTGTGCTTGACCTCTGGAAGGTGTGTTTAACCTGTGCAAATGGAGGCAGGGTAGAACAGGTGAGCTAAAATTTTGATGAGGGTGAAGAGATTAAAGAAAGGGAACATTACCCTTGAAATCAATCCCTTTTTGGCTGCGATCCCATTTTCTTTCCCAATTAGGATGGTCATTCATTATTATGTCATTCAGAAAGCCACTGTTGTCAGAAATGTTTCAGCTATTCTGTGAACGGGAACATTTCCACTAAATGCTGATGATCCAGAATGGAAATTAACCACGCCATCTATGCTCAGCTGAGCTCAGGAGACTGTCCTCTGGTCATCCTTATACACTCGTTACTATGACATTTTTCTGCCAAGCTTTGAATTTTTGTTTGTTTGTTTATTTATTTATTTATGTGCTGTGCATTTCCCCCCCCCCACCTGTACAGAATCTCTAACCTGCCAGATTTGTTCTGCCCTCAGGAAACCACATGCACTTGCAAAATGTGACCGTTTCTGAAATCGACAATGCAAATAAAAAAAAATCTGTATGTGAATATTGCTTATTTTTGTGATGTACTTGAAGTTACTGTATCACTACACTAAACAAAGGTTGCTAAAGGGCTCTTCGCTTGGATATTCCGTTCTAGGAAATACCTTTCACTGGTACAGAATCTGAAAGGTTCTTAAGGGCCTTGGTTCTCAAAATGGGGTCTGAGGACGTACAGCGGGGGTTTCTTGTTTTTATTTGTTATTTTATAAACAATATGACATGAGTGGGGACAATATAATATTCACTCCCAACTGCGTCTTTTGGAAGTCAATGTTGTATTATAGTTTATCTTTAATACAGACAAAAAGAACCAATCATGTGCTTCTTCTAACTATACACCCCCATTATTTAAAAAGCTACGTCTTTGCCTAGTATGCCTAACAAGGTTTGGACTATGGTGGTCCATCAAACCCTTTTCGCACTGGAAGAGGTGAAAAAGGTAAAAAAAATAATAAATTGGGTAAAAAAGTGAATACCTCGTCAATGGAATCAAAAGTGGTTCTTCAATGGCCTTGTGCTGAAGGACACTTTATCTCTGAGAGTGTACGGCACTTTCTTTTGTCCGGGAATGATAATCAGTGCTCATTTATATGTAACACTTACAGTCAAAAACTGATTTCCACCATAAAACTTCCACCAAAAAATCTTGTTTGTGGCTTTAGGACCAAATTACACTTAATGAAAGCATTTTATCGTGTGTGTTGCTGTGGTCACACCGGCCCTTTGCCAATAAAAGTAGACAACCCTTGTCTTTCAGAGCTTTATAATGGCCAGAATTAATGTTTGTCAAGCCCACATTTGTTCTGTCTCCAGCTGGGCTGAAACCCGACCTGTTAAAGCTAGGGATCGTGTTCTGTATGGCACAAATTGTACAAAAGATGTCATTTTATAATTGGTGTATGATTTATCTCTACCTGCTGAGAGGAACATCAGAGGAGACGAAGTTCGAAGTGGATGGACAAACTACAGTTATAAAGAACTGAAATAATTCCTTCAGTTAAGAAACGCTCAATACATTTGTCTTTGAAGAGGAAAAACTGGGCTCTTTTTTTTCTTTGCAGCAAACTAGAGAAGGACAGTTAGGCAAATTGTCATAGTCCTCCTCTAGTTTAGGGCAGCTGGTGGTCTAGTGGTTAGGGCGTTTGCCCTGCGATCAGGAAGTCGTGAGTTCGAGTCCCTTAGCACTTCTGAGGTACCCTGAGTAAGGTACCATCCCTACACACTGTCCCCAGGCGCTGTGTTCACTTGCTTCACTTGGGGAATGGGTTACATACAGAGAAAGAATTTTATGCCATTCACGTATGACAGAACATTCACTTTCATTCTTTCTTGAAAGAAACTGTTAGAGCAAAGATTTGTCTGTTGCCATTCACAGTGATCCTCCATGTACACAGTGCACCTGTGTGTGTTGTTGACTTAGTTAATGGACAGCTCTCTGTGCTCTAGCTGTGGGCTAAATGGGGAAGTTAATTATCACAAACCCACGATTACAGTGCATGAGCAGCGTGGAATTCTAGCCACCACAGCCTTCCTCTCGAACACACACACACACACACACACACAGTCCCAGTGGAAATGGTTTGGACTGACAGTTCCGTTGCTATTGCAGAATGATGAGGCTTCGGCTTAGAAACAGTCTTCTTACCTCACAGTATCTGTTAGGCATCTAGAATAGTCCACTTTGTGAAATTTTTTTGTAATATACTGTGTGTGGCTGTATGTGTACCCGTGTGTGTGTGTGTGTGTGTGTGTGTGTGTGTGTGTGTGTGGAATCCTTTTTAGAAGCAGCTGGATGCGAATGGGTGGACGAATGAGTACTTTTTTCAAGGTCAGCTCTTTGTCCATGAAGACACATTTTAGTAGAACCAAAGTCTCTCTCTCTCTCTCTTTCTCTCTGACACACACACACACACACACACACACACACACACACACACGCACACTTCTCTGAATCCTGAACTCCTGTGGGTAAAAGCACGGCATGTTCAATAGAAGCAGTAATGGAATTATTCGTCCTTGAATGTGAAGCACAATACGGTCGGGAGAACCTCAACTGCTTTCAGCTTGATTCACTAGTCCACTCTTCCTTCAAATGCATGAAAACTGGAGTCATCTTGAATACTAAGGTCTAAACCCATATGGGACTGTATGTTGTATTCATTGAACAATGCAGGACAACACAGGGATTGCAGAAGTGCTGTACAGTACAGAACAATACTAACTCATGCACTCAATGCCTAAATAATGAATACAAACAAATGAAGTAGTATAAAATTCCTCCTGTCCAGACTTAAAAGGCCACCATATAACATTGACATGTTATTAGAATGTCTATTTAGAGACAGAAATAATCATCTCTCGTTGCATGTTGTGAAGGATCTGAAAACGAGCTCTGTGGATGATCTGAGGCAACAAATTGGATCTTTCTGTGAGTCATAGACGCACTGTAGCTCTCAGGGGGCCCAGGTACTGCAGACCCACTGAGGCAGTTCATTGTCAGACCATTTTGTCCAGCACATCCCAACGAATTATGAATCAGGTTGAGATCTAGGCAATTTTGTAAGTAAACAATCTTAAACTCTGTTAACTATTCTTGATCAGTTTTTTGCACTTTGTCAGAAAGAGGCCACTGCCGTTAGGGAATACAGTTACCATGCAGGGCTTGTTCTTGATCTGCAACAGTGTTTAGGTAGATGGTCCATGTCAACGTACCATCCACATGAATGCCACGATCCAAACAGTGCCCAGATTATCACACTGCCTTCTTCCCATAGTGCATCTTTGTGCCATGTCTTCCCCACATAAGCAACACACACACACACACACACACACACCTGATTCTTCAGACCTAAACGTCTTCTTCCATTGCTTCATGGTTAAGTTCTGATGCTCAGGCACTTGTTCTAGGTGCTTTCATTGGTAGACAGGGATCTGATGAGTCTGCAGCGACACAGTCCAGCGCGATGTGATCCACTGTGTGTTCTAACATTTGTCTGTCATAGCTATCATTAACTTTATAGCAGTTTGTACTATAGTGAGTCTTCTGTGAGACCAGCCTTCGCACCCCAGTGAATCTTGGCCACCTGTGACCCTGTCACGGGCTCTCTAGTTGTTCTTAATTGGAACACTTTTGGTAGGTAGTAACCACCAGGAACACCCCACGAAACCTGCCGGTTTGGAGATGCTCTGACCCCGTCATCTACACATGACCTTGACAGAGATGTTTAGTTGCCTGCTTCCAAGCCATCAACTTCATGAACTGACTGTTCGCTTCCTGCCCAATATCGGCAGGTGCCATTTTAATGAGATAATCAATGTCCCTTGCTTCACCAGTCAGTGTGGGTGATGTATACATGATCAGAGACCACATAAGCAAGTTTAATTGAGGTTACTTAACAGCTTGACCTGGTTTAAGGCAATACATTAGCTTCATGCAAGCACACACACTTGCATGAAGCTAACTGGTGGCTATGAGCTTCCATTCCTTGTTAACTCGATTGAAAGTGTCATTGTGATTTTGAAGCTAAAAAGCATCGCAGTAAAAAGTCACCGTTTGCCTTCAGCATTTGCTGGTTTTACTGCAGTTATGACGTTCAACGCATGCAGCGTTCCTTCACGATGCATTCTCCTGACCTTAGCTCAAATCCCGTTTTTTTTTATTTTTTATCATTTTAGTTTCAAGGCATAACAGATGGCCCAGTTAACTGCTTGCATTGGAGAGCAGCTGTTATGCCTCTCTCTTAATCCAATGAGAAGTGACATGAAGGCCACCAGCATCAATCACTTATAAGCTTAAGGATAAACAGAGTTACATGGACGAGAATGTAAGTGTAAATAGACCAGGTATTGCAACAAATAAGTCTGATCAAGCAAATGGTAGGTTTACAGCTAAACCGTCTGCTGCCAAGTGAGTTTCCCATCAAGGTTTGGATTTTGATAGAATGTGGAAATGTGTTGCAGGTAAAAGAAATCTTTGCTGAGTAGCCTGAGCAAGTTGAGAGGAGTTTTTCAGGAAGTTTTTACAGAATTGATCTGAATGACTATTGACTTCTAGTGTATGTGAGTAAAGTTAGCCTTTCAGCTCCATCACTAAAGTAAAGTGGCCACATTTGGTCATCGGACATGGCCATCAGACTTAGCTGTTCTACTACATCTGGGGAAATGGGGAAAGATTATATAAATGAGTTTTTTTGCCGAACTATTCCTTTAAGGAAGGTGAGAAATCCTTCATATAAACACATAGTGTCTTCTCGTTTAGGTTTGGGCTGCTTTCCTTTTTTTCGGAGCTAATCACACAGCCTCCTGTAAGCCTTAGAAATTCATTCAAATGTCATTGGGCCAGCTGCTAAGGGCAACAATACTACAATCTGAAATTTCATTGCATTTTAATCAGTCTGAAGCCAGGAGTTCATTAGCAGGACTGGCTAAGTATATGAATGGAACAATGGAAATTCCAATTAAGGCAGGTTTAATCTGACTGGCACATTTAACTGAAGTGTGACTGTGCACGTCTGTGATTAACAACTGGCGAAATAGTATTGTTTGCGTAGTATGCAAGAAATAATAGCAACACATTTGTAAAGAATAAAAGAGAGATATCCAGTCTACGGCTGAAGAGTGTGATCCAACATTCTTGGAATGCAGACTTGTGGACCTCCCCATCAGTATTCATTGCCCTGTTTTCAGTGAATGGCAACCTCTGGTATATTTTTATCCACCCTTTTCTTGCTTTGCATACTTATTACCTGCGATATAGTCTCGATTCCTGCTATGATGGCGAGTAATATGATTGATGCAGTCAATCTCACGGTGCAGGACAGAGCTGCGCCACGGCCTTCTGTTGACTTCTAGTTGTGCTTACATCATATTTTCTTTAAAAAAAAACGTTGAAAGATGAAGAAATTATGTCATTTGTCTCAGTCCAGCTCCATGTGCTGAAACCCTTAGAAGGTTCATTCTGGTGTAACAATTTTCACTGCAAGTCATTAAGATAAAGGTCATTTAGTGCTCATACCGAATCTCAGTGAACCAGCAGTACAAGAAAGTGCCACATAAAAAGCCAGTCCTTCAGCGGTGTTTGTTTCTGCTCAATGCACCGTGGCAATGCAGAAATAGGCCTTTATTTTTTCGAGAACTGCCGGCAGAAGCATTATTCCATAATTAGCACCATTTCCTCTTCCTGTGATTTGATTTGCATCAGGCTAAGGATGCAGGGAATCTGCCTGGCTCTCTAAATCTCTGCTGCCATTGTGAAATTGACTAGGCAGTGAGGGGGGGAATTGGCAGGGGACAGTTTAATCCTCTGTGCTGCCGTTTAATTGCATGGAGAGGGAAGGCAGGCAGGCGGGGGGGATTAGCATCTCTCCCACTGAGCATTGTCTTTATCGCTGCCCTTCAGATTCACGGCGATTCTGGACGTGTCGCAAAACAAACCATGTTTTCTAAGGGCCGTCCAAGTCCTAACCAAAGCCTCCCAGGGGCTTCTTCATAAACCATGCACTGAAAAATAGCGCTTTCCGTTCTTACTAGATTAATGTGCTCAGTAGCTAACAGTAGATATGTGTAGTAACTATTTTCATTTCATGAGTAAACACTTATTTTCTAGGGTTGTTTGAAAGCCCTACAATAATGCAAAAAACCATGAGATGTCTTTAGTGATGAATTTAATTTTAAATAAATATTACTATAATTAATAGCTGAATTATAGTAATATTTTAATAGCTGAATCATTATTGTCAAAAATAATTGGACTTTTTTTTTTTTTTTTACTATAGTGTACCACCCAATGGTAAAATAAAGCAACTCTTATTTATTATAAGATTCTGATAAGAGTCCTGTAGAGATTACTCTAGATCTTTTTCAAGCGATTTGTTTCTATTTCACATTCTTTCTTCTGTTCGATTTCCCTTGGTTCAGGACCTGGCCTGATTTGCTAATGCTCAGACCTCTCACCTTTGAGTTTTAGCTCTTTAGTTTTTACCCCAAAATGAAGCCTCAAAATATTCAAAAATAGCAGCTCAAATGTCAGGATGGGACTTTAAGTTCCACTGCTGTTTCTTTGATTAGTCTTCAGTTGTTTACATTTTGCTGGGCCTCTTTTTCTTCTGCTTGAGTCATTGTTTAATGAAAATAAACACTTTCACCTCAGTGTGACTTTAAGCTACTTCGCACTCCATTCTTACACCTTTACTGAGCTGCGGCCCGGGAGTCTGTCCATACAGCCAGCTAATGAAGACGGATGATGTCTGTTTATTTGCTGATGCTGACAGGGAAAAGTGTGTCTCAGCTCTCCAGTGACCCACCATCAAAACCTGCACATCATTCCCTCTCTTCACACACACAGGAAAGGGATTTAGCTCCTTATAAACACCCACACACACACACACACACACACACACACACACCCTCACTCATTGCGCCTATGCTAATGCTTCCTCTCCCATTTATACCATGAATGGCACTAAATTAACTGGAAAATGAACTACCACACGCTACATACATATCAATTAGAGTCATCTGTTTGAGCCAGCTCCGGCGGGAGAGATGTACATTTGAGATTGCCTCGCCACAAACAATGTTGCCGGGGAATAAATGGGCTTTTAGTGTGTGGGTGGAGGGGTGGGGGTGGGGGCTTCTGGAGCCAGACTGAAGCCACAGGAACTGGGATGAGGAATCTGGGCAGAACAGGTATGGGGTGGGGGGGATTGGCAATGGTCCTGGCGCTTTAGGGGGGCTACAATATTAGTACTGAATTAGACCTTAACAAAGCAAGTAGCATGGATATTAATGGATGTGGCCCTCTGAGTCACCCAGCATTTATTGGTTACTGTCAGCAGGATGAAACAATTATACTGGAAGGGATGATATCCTGTGGGGACGGCAGGCGAAAGTAATGTTACTGTAAGGCTTAAGGAAGCTCATGGCAGCACAAAAGATTTATGTGATGAGCAAAAGCATGCTCCTGAGTATTCTCCTCACATTAAAGGAATGATTCACTGAAAAATCTCATTTAAACAATTTCCCCCACATACCAAACACAGTCGGCTTTGCTGCAATAATGTCCTGTGCTCTGGGGTTGCAAATATATTGGCAACTTCTGTAGATGCAGGAGGCTGATTAAGGTACAGTATTTGAACAAAAGTACTGGGACGCTTGACCACTACACCACCAGGGACTTTAATGACTTTAATGAGTCGGTCCCACTTTGAGTGTTTCTGTGAGATTTTCTGACCATTTATTCTGTGGAGCGTTCATGAGGTCAGGCTCTAATGATCCACTTCATCCCAAAGGTGTTGGATGGGTTTGAAGTCAGGGCTCTGTGCGGGCCAGTCAAGTTCTTCCACATCAAATTCATCCAACCATGTCTTTATGGACCTTACTTTGTGCACTAGGATACAGTCATGCTGGAATAGAAATGGTTATTCCCCAAACTGTGTCCACAAAGTTGGAAACATGGTGTTGTCCAAAATGCCTGGCTATACTGAAGCATTAAGATTGCTCTTCACTGGAAGTAAGAGGTCACCTGACGTAAATATTTAAGAGGTGTGTCCCAATACTTTTGTCCGTAAAGTGCACAGTAGTCTTGTAGATCAAAAACTAAACTAAAGAAACAAACTGCTATGCTATGTCACACATGCACTTTACGGAGCTGCTTCAAATTTCGTTATACTGTGTATAATGACAATAAAGGCTTTCTATTCTATTCTATTTCTATTCTAAATTTAGATTTCTTTCGAATGGTCTGACACTTTGTAATATGCTTGGCTCAAAGGAATAGAGTCTTCATTCGTTACACTGGTATTCCATTGGTATTGCATTGGTATTCGTTGTTATTTTTCAGGTATGAAGAACAGACATAGACTACTGAAGCACTGATGTACGTTGCTCTGGATGAGAGCGTCTGCTAAATGCCGTAAACGTAAACGAATTCCATTCTAAACCAACGCCTTTAAAAAGAACAGTGATTGTTACAATATGGTTAAATGTTCAAAATTAAATACATTAGAACTGGTTTACTTTGGGTATCTATGCCTCTGCCAAGCAGAAAAAAACAGCACCAGGCAGATGCCTGAGAAATTACAAGAGTGGGACTGCTTTAAATTATCGACAACAAGGGAAATGCTCAGTGCTACATTCACACAAGAGGCTGGTATGAAGGCATGGCTAGTTTGTTGAGTCATGTAAGTATAGTGACCATATTTTTTACACAGGATAATATTAGTCTCAGGTGAGGGCGAGGCTAATGAACTTGGATCCTCAGAGCCTTAAAAATCACAGCTTCTGCAAAAACATTTGCCACCACTGGTGGTCCTGTAGTTCTAAAAACTCACCGGTCATCCACTTAACTAAGAGCGCAACACTGCCTGCATGTCGCACTTCCTAATAAAATGGAGAACAAGCCAAATAAAATCACTCAATACAATAAACAAAAGCAACTGAATTAAATTAATGAGAGTTGATGGCAACAATGATTCCAATTCTATACAGTCTTAATGTCCATGTGACTCATAAATGCTGAGTTTTGATGAGGGGCCACAACTGCGGCTTCTATAGCAACATCTGGCTTCAGCTGACTATGAACGCATTGATTCCCCCTACTGGAAATATGTTGAACTGCATATGGAAAAACTTGAAAACATGGAAAGTCATGAAATATATATGTTACTTGATTTTGATTATTCAAAGTACTCATTTGGAAATTCCAAGGAATAATCAGAGACTGTGTAATGTTTGGGCCAGCCCTAGGAGGAATAAACTCTAATAGGCTCGTTTGAAGTACTTGCACCAGTGCAGGAATGTGCGAGGAAGGCTGTGATTCATTCCTCAAGCCTACAGACGGGCAACAGGATAGAGGAGCTGCCAGAGCCAACCTGCTGTTTTCCTGCGAGAGAGAGAGAGAGAGAGAGAGAGAGAGAGTGTGAGAAAGAGAGAGCCAGTTTGAAATGCTTGTGTCATGACCTGAGGTGAGTAAAGTAGCTTAAAACCTCACTCAAGTAGAAGTAAAGCGCTCAGTGAAAACCAGAGTGGAAGATATAGCCAGTCCGAAAACTCCTCAAGCTTCTTCAGAACTCTTTATTACCTCCAGTATCTATCAACATCTGCTGTTCTTTTGGTCTAAGACGAAACACTTACACTCCACAAACAAAGGTGTGAGCAACAGTGTAGTGATCCAGGAGCTGAACCAACCCGAAAATACTGTATGAAATGAAACCTCCCAGAAACTGAAGAAAATTATTCATAAGTATGCTTGAGTAAACCTAAAAGGATTAGAATTTGAGAAACTCGTCCCTACCCGTCTTCCCATAACCTTGTGTGTGTGTGTGTGTGTGTGTGTGTGTGTGTTTGTGTGCAAAGTATTGGCACTCGCTTATTCTTTAAACAATGTCATGCCTGATGTTATGTGTGTCTTTGAGGTGCCCTGTAGCATAAAGTGAACTTGAAGTGACCATTCTGTCATACGTGAACACAGCACAGCACAGTGTGAACAGTGTGAAATTCCTTCTCTGTATTTAATCCATTCGCCAAGTGAAGCAGGGGGGCAGCCAGGAACACAGCGCCCGGGGAGCAGAGAGTGGGGACGGTACCTTACTCTAGCAGTCTTGGGATCCGAACCCACAACCTTCTGATCGCAGGGCGAACGCCCTAAACACTAGACCACCGCTTTACGTCTTTTGCATGTCACCCTTACGCAGTGCTAGTCTTCTCTGTTCTCGTCTCAACTAAAGTGTTCTAAAACCTTTACAACACGCTGCAAGAAACCAAAATAAGCATCACCTGCCAGACATGAGCTTTGGGTTCAAAGCCTGTTTTCATCTGACTTAAAAATACGTCTCGTTCGCGGTTGATGATTAAGTAAATTAGCCTTTCCAAACCCCTTAAAGCAGTAATCCAGTGTCTTTCATCATGATCTCCATCTTCTGGAGCTACATCATACTGAAAGTTACCACAGACTAGAGTTCCGATGCTGTTTTCATTCAATGCAAGATAAGTTAAAGCTCATCTATAATGGAGGTCACACTGGCACCTCAAACATTTTTATTACAGAAGCCAATGGGCAGTTGCTTCCTCAGAATAATTGTATATGATAAATCAATGGACTTTCTGTTCTTTTGTAAGTACAGGTCAGTACAGGTTTCTCGCAAACACAGTAGGCTTTGACCTGCAGGCCTACAGACCTCAGTGATTCCATAGTTGACACAAACTCACAAGTTTCTGCCAGAAAATAAAAGCTTAAAGATAAAGAGAGGCTTCCAAATACTGCTGGGGGGGGGGGGGGGTTTTTTGGTGAAACACCCACTTTCTCCTCCTCAGGCAAAAAGTTTAAACGAGTTTCA
>JBBJLS010000036.1:4867279-4882482 GCA_037577275.1 Bryconaethiops microstoma
TCTCTCTCTCTCTCTCTCTCTCTCTCTCTCTCTCTCTCACACACACACACACACACACACACACACATACACACACAGACACACACTGTAATAATGGACGAATGCCTCTCTCTTTCTGTCTCTGACAGCACACAACTGCTTTTCTGATTAACCATGAAGGTTCATGAGTGAGGTTAATTAAACTCAGAAGCTCTCGTTTCATTTCCCTATAGAGGAACTTTAGTGCTTTTTGTCAGCCAGGGAGAAGAAGTTAGATTAAATAAAAATCAACATAATAATTGTAATTATTCGCTAACACCTCATGTAACTAATCACATCCGCCCGAGAAGAAAGCAGCGTGCACCCGTCTGGTGTTTTATATGTAGATTTATTGAGAGCTTGAGGTGAACATCGACGTTGGTTATTTTAGTAAACACAGCGATGGCTTATCGTTTTATCTGCTCTGTGGAATTGCAGAGGTACCAAAAAACAAAACAAAGTGCAAAATGTACTGGGAAACAAATTTAAATCAGGACATGGCATTCGAAATTGTACAGTCTAGAGCTGGATTTTTGCTTTTGTGAAGCACATGCATACAGAATAAACTCACTCTGAAAAGTTCACCCAGTGTGACTGCTGTCAGTGCTTGCAGTAGCATATGGCCGGCATGCAACTAGCAGAAAAAGCTAAAGCTCTTTACAACAGCTTTAGTGTTTCAAGGCCATCTTATTTTGTGCAGATTTGAAGATTTTCTGTGAAGGTTATATAAAATAAGTGGGCTGAGTACTAACATCTCTATATTTGAGAGGGCGGGAACCTTAGTTAACAATACTGGAAAAGTTCTCATTGGCTACACCTACCTTTATTGTAGGCCTGAGGTAATCTACTCCAGTTACCAGTATCTTCACCAGCATCTACACAGCAGAGTGTGACTTACCCCTCCATAATTGGGGGGTACTGCCTTCATAACACTGTTAAGAACCCCCCCAAAGTGCTATTTTTGTCTCTTTGGGGTGGGGGTGGGTGTGGGGGGTGGGGGGGCGGTCTAGGTCTTGATTGGGGGGTATAGTACCCCCCAGTACCCCCCAGTATCCCCCATGCTACACAGGCATACCAATTCTTACAGGAGGACTTACCATATAACTGCACTTCACAGGCTTACAGTTGCCCACTATAGCCTCTGTCCATTAACAAAAAGCACCACCGTGGGACCACCGTTAATGAAATATTGTTTGGGTGGGGACCATTGTCAGCACAGCAGACTGAATGGTATATGCAAGGCAGTAAAATGCCAGCAATGCTGCTGGACCTGATACACTCATACTAGTTTAACTACCATGTGACTAAAATGCTGGTCACTGCTGTACTGAGATTGGTCCTCTACTTGTATAATAGCTGGTCAGCGGTAATCCTACGGTGGTCTCTTTCCTTGGATGGATAGATTTTAGAGGCCGATGAATAAACTGAAGGGCTCCATTTAATAATTGCAAACCTATGAAGTGCATCTGAATGATACCTGGTAAACTGGCACCCTTAAATGTATTAGAAGCTCAGAGCCAGCTCAGTACACCTCATTAAGATATTCCCCATAAGTTTTTGATATGAAATACTAAGTTGTAGAGTTCGAGGAGTTCATATGAAGAACAGCTCACTGAACGAATATCACAGGCTGGGTGGCCGCATGTTGCTCCTTAGCTTGTGTTAAGGGACAGTCGGTGAAGGTCCAGTCAAGGCTAGGTGCCAGCATGCTCTTCCCAAGGTTGTGCTGAGAAAGGTGATAATTAGTTTTAGTGGAGGTCATTAAGGGCTGCCACTGTGAGTTTGGTCAGAGGTGATATGTTGTCCTTCTGTGGAGATAGCCTTCAAATTTGCGATTTGGCCCCCATTCATGGCGTACTCTTGAAGTGAAACGCAAACACCGCGGCAGGCTTGCACAGATCTTGCGGATTAAATTCTTCAGATGGGAAAGTAGGCTATTGCACGAACCCGGAAAGTTTCGGAGAGAGTTTTCCTAGAACCGCAAGTTCTTTATGAAGTAAACAATAGCGTCAGACTTTATGAACAAATGCTTGCCATTTCTTAACCAGAAGAAAGTCAGAGCCTGAACCATCTAGCAGTTGTCTTTTATTAAAAGTATTTTTTGAATCATATGGATTTCTGTTCTTTTCTTAGTGCAGGTAAAGGTGTTGAAATTATTGTCTGTGGTAACGAGCTGTATGCCACAGATGCGAGGGCTGGAGGTAACTTGGGAAACACTGGAGTATTCCTTTAAGAAAATGACCTTTAAGGTATTTCACTTCCACACGATTCTGAGATGATGGATGTAAAAGCTTCGGGAAACACATTTCTAGTAAAATGAGATGCTTGGTATCCATGAGCACGGAACACCAAAAATCAGACCTAAAATTCTGATGTAAAAGCTTCAGTCATTTTGGTCACGTTTTAACATTTTAACATGGTTGAGCGATGCTGCCATTGTACATCTTAACTGCAAAAAATGGTCATTTAAAAAAACCCCAGAAGAGTGCCTTTTTGTCCTGACGGGAGACAGAGCGATGTTCTGCCTGTGCGTCTCTCTCTCTCTGGGGAATAAGGCCAGAGAGGGCACGAGTGGAGGTCAGTCACTCCTTTAATATAGAAATAACACACGTACGGCTGATGACTGTGTCCTTTTTAAATGTCTTTCACACTGCAGCCCAGCAAAAAATAAATAAAATAAAAAATCCACAAAAACAACTGGCATTTGAAAAATGTTTTAATAATAAATAAGGTGGGAAATGACAATGTTTAATTTTATTCTAAATATGAGCTCATCAGTCATGAAAAGTTGGCTGACAATTTAAAGCAGTTGTACTTTTTTTCATCTTAACATAGTAAACACCAAACAATGATGGACAGCACAAGTTTTTTTTTTTCTTCCTCAGAGAACATATTCTCGCACACATTGTTCATTAACCGAAAAACAAAAAAAGTTACTGCAATAGCATGGGTTCAAACCATAAAAGCCGCCATGCTCCAGGAGAGCACAGTGATGCTCCGGAATACCAAAAGGTACCCCTCATTTCAGCTTGTCCTCACTTCCAATCCCATAACGAAGTCCTCCTTTACTCCTGTACAGCATAGATAGAGCCAAGCCCGGCCGCTCGACCGATGAAGTCCAAAGACTTGCTGTTTTGCTGTGGCAGACATTCGTGTTAAAATAACAGTGCACAGCTTGATTGCGAGATCTTGTCATCACTCCTTAATGCAAAATGGAAAGGACACTCCTAATTCAGGCCTTCTAAGAGATATTGCCCATTGCACATTTTTTTGTTTCACCCTCATTTAAGTGCATTTGTCTTATCAAATGTAACATGTCATTGGTTATGAGATGACAAATTGCTACTCCATGGTCTGTCCCTGTTTGGGTAACGTGATTACATGGTCTTTGCGGATTTTAAAGAAGAAAGAAAAAAAAAAAAGTCATCCCATTTATTTGCAGAAATAAAAACGAACCAAATAAGCCCATCCTCTCATCCAACGTCATACACACGATGCTTAACAAGACGCCATTTTCACCATATAAATGTGGAACGCTTCATACATTACAATGGTTTAAAATAAAGGTTTAGTGATTGTGCTTTTGAAACCAAAGTTTAAAATAAAAAGTTTAAAAAAAATAAAAAAATACATTAACAATAACATCAATAACGAAATGACAACAGTGCATTATAAAAACAAATCCCATGGCAGCACTTCTTCCAACGATTCAATGATTTGGTAAATTTACACTAGAGACCCTCGTAGCCCACTGTTTTATGCAGAGAAGATTAGTTTGCAGAGGGGTGGGAGGGAAGACCTTATTGACCATACTGAAGTACTGAATCACAGTAGAAGAGCGAAGAAATTTGTTTGTTCTGATGGCCCACAGTTTCTATTACACTCACACCAGAGCACTGTGAGCACACACCCACTCTCTGCAAACTAACACTAATCAATGGGGCTTTAAAGCAGAAAGAATGATCTAATTATTTTAAAAAAAAAAAAAAAAAAACTCAAAAAGGACCCACTTTTTCCACTTTCTTCCTCACTCTGGAAAGATTAAATATTGAGACATTAAAAAAAAGAAAAAAAAAGAAAACACATTGGTCAGTTTTTTTCCTGTAAAGACAGATCAGATCATTTACATAATTGTGAATGACTGTAGATGCTCTGAATCGTGTATGGTCCACAGCTGTAAGATGGGTTTTCACTCGGCCAACAAGAAGGCCTTTCTCTCGTCTTGACCGGACCCTCAGCTCTCCAGGAGCTGTGGACAGAACACCAAGATACCACGATAATTTTTTTTGCACTACTCTGAGTTTGATCTGTATATTAATCACAATTTTCAGAATTTCCAGGGCATTGATCAGGGAATTTTAGTTGCTGGGGTAGAGAGCATTTAACTGTAATCACAAGCTGCTCTATAACATGCTAGGGAAATCAAGTCCAGGTTTATGAAATTCAGAAACACAAACCTCCTACAACCTTGCAATGATGCTGCATAGCAGCAGGGAGCTTTTTATGGAAATCAACATCAAGCAGTGGAGCAAACTGTATTTAAGCCTTAACTGAATGAGTGGTCCTCAACAGCTTACCTCCAACTCCTCTTCCTGGTGGGAAAAGGCCCCAAGTCCTGTTTCGCTGGGGTTTCTGCGGCCCCCTGAGGCCACATCCCCACGTCTCCTGCCCCCAGAGCCCCGGGACGAGATGGAGCTGGAAGAGCTCGGGGCCTCCTTCTGGTTCTGTGCTGAAGGGAAGGAGGGCCGGTTGTATGGAGGAATATCCTCTGCAGCTGCAGGCAGAGAAGGGACAGAATTAGCATTTGGGACGTGCCTTCTGAATAATTTTGGTATCTGATTTATCTCTAAGATTTATTATAGATAAGACTTATATTAGCTTATCACCATACAACAACAAAAAATGGTGCACTGGTGCTAGAAGGCAAAAAAAAAAAAACAAGCTCATGAAGCTATCTGACCGCCAACAGCGCCCCCTTATGTTTTTTTTTGGCTTGCTAAGTACGAGTGAGTGAACATGTATATATGTATGTATGGATGTATGTATGTTACGAGAAAATTGTGTGAGGTCATTTGCATCTAAAAAACAGCAATCTTTTAATTCACTTGACAAAATCGACATTTTTTTCCAGTGGATAACAAACTAACTATTGCCCCTCCCCCAATATTGCAACTGAGAAATACAGATGTAAGCCAATGTCTAAGCCAATCTATGAGCCACTTAAACAGCAATTTCCTTGACCATGAAATAGTGTTAATTCCTTGATGAAGTAGTAATGGTTAATAACGACTTGAAACGATGGATCTTTCTAGGTGTGGGGTCATATTTACCATCAGGTCAGATGGCAGATATCCCCCATTATTTACCTGCATATTGACGTGCTTTGCTGCTGCCTTTGCCCCCGTGTGGGTTCCGTGGTCTGTCGTGATCTCCTCGCCGATCGGCTGACCCTTCTCTTGTCCGATAGCCTCCTGCGCTTCCTCTCCTGTCTCTCGCTTCTCCGCAGCCCATCCTAGGCAGCGTGGCGCCCCTCTCTTCATAGCTACACCTGGAACCATGGCTAGGAGACTTCAGTCCAGCTGAGGAGGGGCTCAGAGGCATGGATGGGTCTGTGGGAAAGAACAGGTAAAATAGCACTCTCAGTTTCATATCTACCTGTGTGTTACTTTCTGTGACCTGCATGTCCAAAAATGTAGCTCAAACAATCCAAAGTTACAAAACATTTTAAGCACTTTTACCATCTGTGTATTCCTCTGGTGGTGGTTGTTGCTGCTGCTGCTGCTGCTGCTGGTGACTCTGGTGACTAGCTGCATGCTGCTTGTGCCTTTTGTGTGGCTTCCGCTGCATCACTGCAGTGCTCATGTTGCTGTCCGTGGACACTGGGCTACTAGGGCGGTGGCCAATGTGGTATTTCTGACCTTAAAAGGGGACAACATACAGCATGTCAGTCTACCATGTCACCAACAAGCTAGTTATGGGATGGGACAACAAAACTGTCATTTAAAAAAACAGAACAATTACTTTACTTAAATTCATAAATAATAAATAGGGGGGTGGGGGGCGTACAATACAAAAACAATTTATTCTTATTGGCAGACCGGATTAAATCAATAGCTTGTTAGCAGGCTACCTTACTCCGCTTTAGTGCATGTTTTTTTCCCCTCCGGCCAGCTAACAAGTCTAGAACCCAATGATGACCAAACTGTCTTGTCAGGCATCCATATCAAGAATGCAGTGTGTATGATTCACTTATGACACATCTTTCTTTCTCTGAATGACCATGGACACCACAGAACAAAATTGCTCATTGAGAAGACCTGTCCCGCTCACTCACCCCCTCCTCCGATGTCCACAGGCCCTGGATAATGGGCCACTCTCAGGCCAGCGTACTCGGCTGCTGTGGCCACAGCCTGGGCGAAGTCAGCGTCGGTGAAGAAGGAGCCGTCGGAGGAGCTGATGGCGCTGGAGCGGCCAGACGAGGCGTTATCCTCCTCGGAGGCAGAGCCCCATCCGTTGATCATGGATCCGGTGACGGAGCTCTCCAGGTCACCGGTGCTGGAAGCTGGGGTCTGCTCCAGCCCCCTGTGCAGCTGCAGCCGGCGAGGAAGAGGAACCTGCTGCTGCTGATGTTGCTGGCTCTGCTGCTGAGACTGGTACTGCGGGCCCAGATGCTGCTGATATTGCCTCTGACCCGACTCTCCATCCGTCTGATCACCCTCTTCATCACCTCCTAACTCCAGTGCCCCATTGTCCAGCGCCAAGGGGCCAGAGATGTAGCCGTATGTGTGTGAAGGCGAGAGAGGGCGTGGGGGAGGAGGGGGGCTCACTGTGTGTCGTCTGAGAGGGAGAAAAGAGTGTGTCAGCACAGTTTAAAGGGATGGGTTTGTCAATTTTGTCAACAGTGCTAATTAGTGAGATATAAGCATCCATGACTGATCTACATTAGCCTTGTAACGAAGATGTTGTTAGTGCAGTACCTGCGCTCCTCATGGTTATTGTGTAGGCCAGGGTGTACATCTCCCTGAGGGGAGGGGGTCAGTGTGGCTGTGGATTGGTGACTATACGACATTCCAGCAGGAGAAGAGGCCGCCCCTCTGACAGGCGGTGTAGGGCATCTATCCATAATCTCCTGTTCCTCCTCTTCTTCTGCCATGTCCCCTTGGTGCAGATACATGCGGCTCTGAAGCATTGGGCACTGGGAGTCTGGATCGAAACTAACAGAAATATGCTGGACATTAGATGCAAAGTTGTGTGTGGGCTCTTGCTTTTAGGCTCTACAGAAACTGTCTGTAATTTCAGTGTGTGTGTGTGTGTGTGTGTGTGTGTGTGTGTGTGTGTGTGTGTAGACCTACCTCTTGTCCATGGGCTGTGGGTAGTCCTCAGAGCTGCGGCTGGGTGGGGGGTTTAGAGGCGGAGGGGGCAGTGGCTCTGCCCAGTTCACTGCATTTTGTTTGGCTAGCTTAGGTGTGCGAGTCCCTTTTTTATAATTTTGACTCCCTATGGGGAAAAAAAATAAAGATTCTATAGGCACATTTCTTTTCTTTTTTTTTTACCAAATTACACTTTTTTGTTCTTCCATTAATCCATTAATGCCTAATTCTGAAAGCATTCTAAATATGTTTAGAGATGTAAATTTCTGGCCTCATGAAGGTAATTGAATTCAGCTCCTTAATAAACAAATCAGCTTTCCTGAAGCGTGAATTTTTCACCATGACGAAACCTTTTGGAATGGTTCAGAAAAAATGAACGATGAAAATCACGAACCTTAATCATAAACTTAATTTCACTGTGGCCTGAAAACGAACTGTATATTGAAAGTAATTATAATCAAGGACAATTCAAAATCAATACAGCTGAAATGCCAGCTTTAGATGAATGCATTGTAATGCCTCAATGAATTTTCATACCCTAAGTGGTCTCGGGCTGTGACTGAAAGAGCTGGTAAGACAGATACACAGCTCGTCTTAAACACCCTGCCTTGTAAGTGCCACCCAAAGCAGCCCCTTAGTACCAAACCAGCATGCCTTAGTGTCTCACCCAGGATCTGCACCAAAGAACCCTTCAAGTGAAGTTTCGAGTGTTTTTTTCCTCGTGTGATATGAAGAAGAGCTGACATTTGAATGACAGTCCTGAACATTTCCGTGCTGTGTGATAGTGTGAGTGCAGGCGTACCCGAGGTGCTGTTGCTACCTCTGTCAGAACTATGGTAGGACCCTGCTGAGCTGTGATCATTTGCCTGGTTATATGGGATGGTTGGAGGCAGACTGACCTCACCTCCTCTGTAATGATCTGAGGAAGAAGAAGAAATAGTTTGTAACAGATGCAGAAGTTCCCACAAGGGCTACGTTGTTTTTTTTTTTTTTTAAATATGAGCAAAGACTTCATGTACTAACCCTTGTTCAGTCTATTTTGTTCCACAATGTTAAACAGCTGTGAGTTAATTTCAGGAGGCTTTGGTGGCTGGGGTTTCCAACGCTTGTCGCTGAAGTCGCCAGGCCCCACTCCTGGCCCCGCCCCACTGTTCTTGGTCATAATGTTTGACTGAATGAGCTGGGTGGTGGCATAAGGTGTGGGCTCATACGGTGTAGGCGGACCACCTCCAGGCCCCATGTAGCAGATACTGGAGCTGTTGAATGTCTTCATCTCGTTGAGTTTGTTGGACAGGTCCACATCACTGTAGACGGCCGAGTCTGAGCCCATTAACACTCCTTGCTTATTATCCAGCTGACTGTTGTAGTTAGCAATGCAATCGGCTGAAAAAACAAAACAAATATGCAAGATATGACCTACTGAAGCTTGATCCATGAGCGTAAAACAAGACTCTGCCTTTTCAGCCTACGATGGGTTAGAATGACAATTTAGTTCAATCAGTTGCACTAAAACGATTAAGAGAAAAACTGCCAAAGAATTCTTTACCGTTTGCCCAATGAAAAAGAGTAGTATGAGGTTACACAGATGAAACTTGAATGACAGTGGTGACAAAAGGACAGAGAAAACAGGTGACCGAGGAAGTGTAGAATAATTAGCAGATTAGCATAATTGCTCTTATTAGCATAATTTTAGATCTCACATACTTTGTATGTTCAAAAGTACTCAGGCCCCTCTTCTGAATTCAGTTGCGCACACACAGCTTGTATAATCCCTACAGAAAAAGCACTAAGTAACAGAATGGGGTGCTTTGGAGCAGCCACAATTGAGCCTAAGGTCACAACTCCCAATGCTAAGCATCATCTAGTGAAGCTAAACATGGATATACTGGAGAATGGCATGATTTGTATATACTGACATGAAAGCCTCTAGCATTGGGGTGAAGCAGTACAACTAGTTGGTGTTTGTGATCCAAAACTAATCATCCAACCTGACGTCATTAACGCACTCAAACGAATGCAAGCAATGCAATGTTCTGACATTTAGTGTTAGGACTTCTTAGGAGAGTGTAGGCTGTTACTGCTGTAAAAAAGAGGAATGAGGCCCCTTTAAATACCTCAGATTTCAGAAGAAACATTCAATAAACACACTGAACTGACTCTAACAATGTATTGTACTTAGTTCATGCAAGTAACATTAATCTCCAGTATATCCACGTTTAGCTGCGCTGTCTGATGTGAGCAGGTCTTTTAGCTGAAGGCAATGTTCTCGTATAGCATGACGGCATACATTTATGGGGACACAACTGATTGATGTCATCTCCTGCTGCAGAAAGGCAAAATTGTCCCAGTAAAACTTTTATGAATCCGAGTGAGCACATATGGGCAGGATGAGGAAGGCCACAGTCAAGGACATCCCCCCCCCCCCACCCCTCCAGAAGCACATAAACAAGGTTCGAGGAAAGATTTTCACCTGGGCAGGCCAATAGTTCTGAGAATCTAAAACAAACTTACAGAGCACCCATAAACTGAGGTCTGTTTTACTGCAGTAAACCAATTAGACTGATGTTAGCTTAGTGTCTGCCTCAGAGTCTTTTTACTGCAAAATATCTGCTGCAGTAGGTCTGGGGAAAGCACTAAAGAGAGACCTTTCAAGATGCATAACTGTGTACCTCTGAATTATACAACACATCATGCAGAACAATCATGATTTCTTATTCCTGTACTTTATCACAGGCAGACGTAGATCAGGGTCATTCCTTTTCAAGGGGCTGAAGCACCACTGAAGCAGCTGGAGGTTAAGTGACTTGCTCTAAAGTGTAAAATGTAGAAGTCAAAAGTTTAAACACCTCTTCATACTATTTTCGATATTTTTTTAACAATAAAGAACTATGACATAACCAGAAGGGAAGCATAAGGGCCTTCTAGGCCTTCAGAGAACGTCTAACAATTTCTGTAATTTTCAGCAGTATTACTCTTATTTCATTACTAAGTTTTGCTTGGAAACCATAGTTAAATTATAATAAAATGCAAAGGTAGCCACACTGTAGGCTTCTCTAGCAGGCTTGAACATATGCAGAGACCCTATTGGAAATTTGTTGGTGGGTGGGTATTATTTTTGGTAGTAGAGTTCACATTCATAAATGTGAACTTTTATCAGTATCTTTCTCAAATACTCCCTGGTGGTCTGGTGGTTAGGGAATTGCTCCTGCGATCAGAAGGTCATGGATCAGAATCCCAGGACTGCTAGTGGCACTGCTAAGGTAACTCTGAGCAAGGTACTGCCCCCACACTCTGCTCCCCAGGCCCCCCATGTTGCTGGCTGCCCGCTGCTTCACTTGGTGAATGGGTTAAATGCAGAGAAAGAATTTCACACTGTTCACACTGCGTGCTGTGGTGTGTTCACGCATAAGGAGCCACTTTACTTTAAAAACACGTTTCAGACACTGGAACACAAGATTTTAGGACAAGTTTTAAGATAATAAAAATTTGGAGTGGTCCCATAGAAGAACTACTTTTGGTCCCCAACAATGCTTCTCCTAGAACTATGTTGAAGCTACAGTTTATGAACGGTCATATTTAAGAGTGTGGACAGTAAGAGACTGCTGGCACTAGGATAGAGCTATTCAAACCTAGGCCTCAAATCCATCCTGGATGTTGTGAGCACTGGGAAGGAACTGAGCATACGTCACTGGGTGGTCACTGTCACCACACCTGACCCCTTAAGAAATGGGAATGGTGGAGAATCTATGGTGCCCAAATCCAAACCTCCAGGCTGTCATTTGAATGAACTGGGCCATGGTCAGTAAGTAAACATTTCATGACAAATGTGCAACATCTCAGTTGAACACTAAAACCTGTCTGGAGTTCCTCTCAGGCATGTTTGCTCCAGTTTGAGGGAAACAGCAGATATGTCAGCTGCAGCATGTGATGTATTAGAGGTCTTTTACCAGTACAAATGGGACTCATGCTGCTAAGTCTCTGGTGGACAATGTTCTCCATATTCTCCATATTCCATAGTGTTCCATATGCTGCTTGAAAGGCTAATGTGCTAAAGACTTTTTTGGTTGGTGTGATCACTAGCCAAAATAGCTCTAAGGTGCTACAGTACCACAAGGTGCTGCTCGAAGGACTATTTTCCCAAATAACAACTGGTATATTTCAGACCTATCAAATCTAAAATGGAACTTAAAACCCAATTGCTTCTCACTTTTTTTGAAATCACACTCATATTTTCTCCCACAAATTCAGAACAAGCTCACTTCTTTTTGGAAATCTTGTCTTTACATTTCCATGAAACCTGGGACAAGTGAGTATCTACACTAACGCAACAGCTCTAGCCTGTCTAGAGTGCAGCACGGTTTCCTTTTTTAAAGCCTGGCTAACTACCACCAGGTGAGAATCCACTAACAAGCTGAAAGAGAAGCAGGTGGACCCTTTTAAACCGGGGTTAGCGGCAGTAATGCCTTGGATGTGCTCTACCAGCCTAAAAAAAGAGTATCTCACATGGTTCTGAGTCTGAGGTCAAGATTTAATTGAATTTTTTTTTGATATTGTACATTTAACAAGCTCTGATTACACAAACTGTCAAAAATGAGTGCAAAAACCCTGCCTGATTAAAAAACCACGTAGCATGTATTCATTTTTAAACCTGAAATATCATTAATATGACTAAAAAAAAAACAATAGAATGGATAAAATCTACCCTTTTCCATCCGATTCTAAGAATTAACAACAAATAAAAAATTTTTTCCACATTTTGTGGATTCCACAACAAGGAGGCCACAAATATATGGGACCTCTTATTACTATAAAACAAAAAAGATGAAGGTACAAGAGCATTTTGTGCTCTATATTTGCACTGGCTATTCATGGTGACCTTTCAGATATGAGTCACTGATTAACATACACGAAGAGTGCATCCAGATTCCACTCAAAATCAAACCATTACAGCTGACGTGCCCAGACTCAGCATGACTGTGAGTCATTTCTGATTGTTTAATCAAGGGGGGGGGTTCACTGGCAGGATATTACAATGCCAGATTTCCCAGTTCAGCCAGTTAATTTCAACCCAAAGTCAAGTTTGTGCATTACAAAAAGAGCTAAGACATATTATTATTGGACAGTCCCCATTTTTTGGGGCTCAATTTATCAGGCTGTTGAGGGGGAATCCTGCTTTAAGGCACCACCTAATCAAACACAAACACACACACACACACACACACACACACCTGCCTCCAGCCTGCTCTTACCTGGACGGCTATAGGTGGTCAGATTGCTGTCACTTGTCCCGTTGCCCCCGTTGCAGCAGTTGATGCTGCAGTCTTTGTGATTGGCACAGGCATTGGGCCATGAGTCCGCCAACCAAGGCTGATTGGCTGTCTCTCCCATGTTTAGCAGGCCAGGCCTGCAACACACACAACACATATTTATTAACTACAGCACAAGCAGTTCATCTCTACTCCTGTTCATAGTGAAGTTGAATATTCTACTAAACATACGCACTCTAACAGACCCATAGTATGCAATACACAGAGAATATTTGAACAAAAGTAACTACGGACACTTTACTATTACAGATGGAAATATCATCAGTATCACATCAAAACCTTTTTTTGCTGCCCATGATGTGAACATTTCAGGACAAACGAACCAACAAAAATGGTCTAAAATGAAATTTGTTACAGTAAATGTTATAGGTACATTAAAGATCCGTTGTTTTCCTTCTTCTAAATTTATAATGACAGCCATGATTTATTGCATATTATGTAGCTGAAGCGAAGTCTGAACTGAGACTTTGTTTACCCACAGCATCTCATAAACACAGTACAGTGCTGTGTGTGAAAGTACAGTGCACAAAACAAAACACAGAAAAGATTTAGAGGAGACGATTCATAATGCATCTCCTCAAAGTCAATAAATCATGGGAATCTGTATTACTTCTTTAAGGTGACTTCATAAGCTCAGCTCTAGGGGCAAAGACAAGGGGGAGAAGCATCAAACAACACCATTCTCAAACTTACGTTCCTGACACCCCACTGCGTGGCATAAATCTTTAACTGGGAGCAGAATGGCTAAATCCCACTGTAGCTCTGTGTGCAGACAGTGAGGAAAAAACTTCACGCACTGTGGGTGGAGCGGCTGCAGGAATCGAGCTTAGCTTACACTCTTTGGCTTCACTAAACCTGAGCCTTATTTGTCTCACTAACTACATGCATGTGCAGAACTTTTCGGGTTTTCAGCTCGCGCTGGCAACGCTGCTGCTCATATTGTTCGTTTTACAGCATAATGAGATGGTGTCTGTTCCAATGTACAGTCATCTGGAGATTCAATTACAGGTATGCAGGCAGGCATGCAAATTCACACACCCGTACGAGAAGGTATTACGAAAGTAAAAACGCCGTAAATCACAAATCTATGACATGCTTTCTGCTTATGCTCTTTTCTATTAAATAGCATTCTCACAACAGATTTTACTGAGACCATATCGTGACGGTAAGGGTGGGGGTTTTCTTGGCTCAACATCTCCCCCTAGTGGAGATTAGTGGAGTTCAAAGCCCACTTCGAATCAGTTAGTGCTGGGACCTGGAAAATCTCCAGAGTGGTATTGATGGCACATAATAATATTGATTTTTAGATTTAGCTGTACTGATAGATAACTACAACATTCTAAAATGCAATTTATCTTTGGTGGTGCATTAGACTGTTTTGCACAGTTCAAAATACATAAAAACAAAAATAATAATCAGAACCAGCATCAGAAAACCATGCTACTACTACTGCTACTATTACTACTGCTACTACTACTGCTAATAATAATAATAATAATAATAATAATAATAATAATAAGTTTCTTATCTAGAATACTTTTTCTTGGCCTGGTCAACATTTAAAATACTGTGTAATGTCCCATTTTCATTTGTTGCATCTTATATATCTCATATCACAGTATATATTTATAGTAATTTTGAATCTTATCATTAATGCCTAGCAGGTAAGTGTGTATTTTCAGCTCCAAAGTACACAGTCGGGGTGATCAATGCATCACAACACTACCCACCTTCCGGCACTGCACACAGCCTCTCCGCCGCGCTGATAGGCCACTATAGCAAGAGAGAACACATTTATGAGTCACATTGTCGTACAAGACAGTCATAGACAACAAGCACTGATACACACAAACACAAGGACAAGCCGTCTCATGCTTACAGGTCCCTATTTCTCTTACTAACCCAGAGAGAACGCTCACCCCTTATATGACTCATGTCATCCACCTACACTTACAAACAGCAGTAATGTACACCTGTAAGAGTGAACAACATCTGGGAAAGACAAGTCAGTCAGATCTGATACACCAGTCCCTGGGGCTGCTGTGCCAGTGATGAGAATTAAAAGTTCAAACGCATCCTAATCAGCGTGTGATTAGTCACTGGGACCACATGCTAGGAGCCCATCCCTTTGTGGCGACAAGACGAGGGGGCAGTGTGGGTCTGCGGTTAAGGGTTGGCTGTGGGCATGCAAGGATATGTTGAAGCAGTTCAGTGCACTGCAATCAGCCTACTAAACACACACTCACACGCAAACAAAATCAAGATTCCATCATCAGTTTTAACCACCACAAACATCTCTGGCATGCCAAGAGCTAGACAAGGCACGGAGAGCATCTAAGCGGCATCTGAAAGTCTATAAAACCTGTGGTGAAGTTCTCCAGTTTTTTTTTTGGATACTTTATTTATCCTGAAGGAAATTATTTCTCTGCATTTAACCCATTCACCAAGTGAAGCAGTGGGCTGCCGCCAATGAGGCGCCCGGGGAGCA
>JBBJLS010000036.1:4884560-4897623 GCA_037577275.1 Bryconaethiops microstoma
ACACATACACACACACACACACACACACACACACACACACACACACACACACACACACACACACACACACACACATAATGCCAAATGCCACCTGCTGAATGTCAGTGGCTTCTGTGACGTGCTACTCCTCTGATCATCAGGCTTTTTGAGCTCTGGTGGAAAGATTACCCTAACACTTTTTTAAACATGTTATCAGTTTAGCTGCCCGCTCTGATTCCAGGATGAAAGTGGATGACACAGTCACGCAGACAGAACCGGAGAAGGGAGAACGAGATGGAAGCCAATGAAAAAAAGTAAATTATCATGGTGACACCAAGGCACAGCATGATCTTTATTAAACCTCACCTCCAGAAGGTTCTGACTGCACCCTCGCTGTCTGTGCTCTATGTCACCTGTTTTATCCTGCTTCCACACAGGACTGTGCGTGCATTCTTACACGGAACAGGAGATAATCCACGTCCCTTCAGTGCAATTTATCATTATCATTATTATTTTATTTTTTTTGTTGTTGTTGTTATTATTATTATTGTCATTATTATTATTATTATATAATCTCTACAAAGAAAGAATTGTCTGATGCTCAGAGAAGGCTGTTCATTTGAATTGCACATGTCTCATGGGATGGTCTCTCACACAAGTTCTGGTATATTATATGGGTATAAGCTTAAAAATGAATTTAGTACATTGCAATTTGTATTAACATTTCTGATTTCTGGTATCTACAATATTTTGCTCTTTTTTTTCTTGAGCCTATTCGTACAATGTACTCAAATTTTGCTCAGGGTAATGTCTGGACTAATCACATTTTATTCTTCCTAAAAATAGCAGGATCTCCATCATCGCCCCTGATTTTTAAATGCTGCTGAAACTATAATTTCCAGGTGTGACTTAGGTATGCCTTTAGTATTGTATTCAGCAACACATTACTCCTTTTAGTAGACTTTAGGAGAAATAAAGAAACCTTAAATGACCCCTTGACTTCTTGAAAAACAAGGAGGTCATGTCCTGCGTCTTAGAAGATCGACGAGTTGCTGACAGCCCTGACAACACCTACATTCATCCCTTAAATATAAACATACATACCCTTGCGAATACCAGCGTAGCTGCTACTGAGGCCACTCCTCTTCTTGCGGTGCCGGTAGAGCCACACGCTGAAGACCATGAGCACTACCCAGCAGGTGGCGCCGATCCCAGCAATGAACGCAGGCTGCTTCACCACGTCAGAGATGTGAGACAAGGTGTCCCGGTCATCCATGCTCTCCAACACCTGTCCAGACGAGTCTGCAGAATGATAGCAACCATGTAAATCAGTGCTAATGCTTAAATGAGGCCAAATGTCTAATACACAATATAATGAGCCCCTTTAGTAAAAAGCCCCATTTAAACTTTGCTTCACGAGCAAAACAGAACTATAAAGTTCACTTAATGTACATCCTAACATAGCTTGAAGATGAACACCGAAGCTGCGACCAAAACCACACACTTCTGTAATTCACAGACTGAACTGCTCGGTGTATTTCAGTGTGTTGTCTGCTTCTTTATACACACTTTTTGTGCGGTAGAATGCAGTTTGGAACGCAGCCAAAATTTCTGTTCATTTCCCAGCTATGAAAGAACAGAAAGAGCTGATGAAGAAAAAGAGAGAATGAGGGCGGCAAGGTAACAACACTGTCTGGATTTCAGACATGTTTCATGTCCATGTTTGGCAGAGTATGTGTGAACTGTGTGTCTGGTCAGGAAACCATCAACAGAATTGCTAAGGTAAAGCTATAATTATTTGTGACTACTTAAAGCCCCAGGAATTGTGGTAAGTGCCTGGGCAACTTTATACAGCACGAAAAACCTGAGAAAAACAACAGATCAAACTCACTAAGACAAAATAGCACGGGTTTTCCATGTTTTATGCTTGTAAACCATTCAATGGATCTATGAGTGTGTTTGGTTCTGTTTGCAAACTACGAAATGCGTGTGTTTGGTGCTGTGTTTTGCCACAGTCTGACTTCATGTTAAAGCTTGCCTTAACCGCTTGGCTAATTGTTGCCTTTGTGTTTGTGTGTGTGTGTTTGCGTATGAGTGTGTGGTACTGGATGTGTCACTCTAACCTAGCTGAAAAAAGGTGACATCACTCTTGACCCCAGGTCCAGCCCCATTGCTAGCAGCGACCTCCACACTGTAGCGAATGCCAGGGGACAGACTGGGAATGACAATGGAGAAGGTGGAGCCATCCACAGTCCGGTTGATGTGGTAACGGCTCTCATTGCCAAGGCACCAGATCTACAGGGAAAAAGGAAAGAGGAGATGGAAAAGGATTCAGAAAGCTACAACAAACCTCAAATAAGACATAACTGTTAAAAAATGCTGAGAATTACTTTGTCAGGGATGATGAAATCAACATGAACTCCTTTAAATGATTATCTTAAGCTCTCATTCCCCCTTGTCTCCCCTTTACCTTGTCTATTTTAACAAAATATCACAAATCAATTTTATTTTATTATTTTGTGAAGTGTTTTGGCGGTTTTACACTACAGTGGATCAATGGATAAACAACTTGCTCAATTAGTAACGAACCTGCCACCAGGGGGCAGTATACAGCTTCTGCTGTGTCTGAATGCTCCCTACACTTTACCTGCTACATGCCACCCACTGCTGGCCTAATATACTGTGCACTCACACTTGGATGTCCCCCCATTACCTTGTACTCCTGCACCACTCCATTCTGCTCCTCCACTGGAGGCGGTTGCCAGGCGACCAGGATGGCTGTCCCATTGGTGTCACTCTTAGTCACAGTAACCCCACGTGGGGCACCACTAGGAGCTGCAATAACAGAGAATATATATCAAGTTAAAGCTAATATGGACTTGTTTATTTGTTTTCATTGCCATTTATTTGCTTCTGGTTTCCCAGCTATTGCATCAGCTGGGCTTCTCGTACCACCAGGGCAAGTTATGCCTTCAGCCCCAAACCTGCCCTTTCGTTCTAGTGAATCACATAATGTCATAGCAGCGTAGCCTTGACCCTAAAGCGATTGACAATCTTTTGGACACAGTTCGCCCTGTTCTCTCTAAGGAATAAGATTCTACTAGGAGTCTCCGTTTCACTGCAGAACCTCGTTCCTGTAAACTGCATAAAAACATTGCGTGACTGAATATTGTACCGTAAAATTCCAGCCTTGAAAATTACAACCACGCAGTGTCTTCTACACTTTAGTACTCTTTTACTGTAAAACGCTCTAGCCCCTTGGGTCATATAAACCCACAAACGGTGAGCTGCACTGCAAATATGTATCTTTATGAGATCAGGAAATGGCTGGGGGAGCTCAATTTGCTGCTTATTCTACTGGAGAGAAAAGAATTAATTACAAAGTTGCAGTGTACATGCAGTGTGGTTCTGACACAGGGCTGATGAGAGTAATTAGAATGAGTCAGTTCTGCTTCAGGCTGCGCTGCTCAATCACTTTGTGCTTAAATATAATTCAGACTGTGTGGAAGACAGTGGCCCAGGGCTGGGCCTCACTGGAGGAACTCAGAAAAGCAATTAGCTACACAATTTGTACTTTTCATTGCTACAGTCCATGGACCACAATAGGATATGGGATGTTGAGATATTAACCATGAAAATGAAAAAAAAGGGTTTATTAGAAACACACGCATTTACTGCATGACAAACACTCATCTGGCCTCCATGCTAGCTTTACTCTTCACATTAGCAATATCATCACAAAACGCAATCCCAGGGTTTCTAGTTGAATAAAAGGCACGTCTTCTGTGCCTATTACACATGAGCTGGAATAATGATGAGCAGTGTAATCTAGCCAGTTAGTGGTGTGTGAATAATAAACGTGAAGCTCAATGAGGCAAAGAGGCAACATTGATTGTGAGAAAATTGGCCACAGAGTTTTCTTTCACATTCTGGAGGAAGTTGAGGAACTGATTTAATACCCCTCTCCAGGTACTCACCCTCCTCAAACGTCCTGACCACCTTCACCTCGCTGTCCGCACCCTGGAACTCGTCGAAAAAAGGGCGCACTTTGAACTCGTAGGTCACGCCTTTCTTGAGCTGAGGCACCACTGCTCCATCCTCGCCGGGGGTCCGCACCTCAAACACACCCCACTGACCACGGGGCTCACCCGACTCCAAGGATGGACGGTACATTACCTTGTATCCCTGGATGTACTGAGACTGCTGCTCCACCTAGAGGTCAAGAGAACAATACTGTCATTCATCTCAAACATATTCAAACATATTCTATGCATTCTTCTGTATTTGCACTTCATAACCTTTTGTATTGTATATACTATAAACCAACCTAATTTATTTCTACAAACAGGCTCTTTCTCTCACTGTGCCTTGCCTGTGAACCCGATGACCACAAAGTTGCAGGTTGAAACCTTCACTTTCTACTATTGTGTCCTCGAATAAGACACATAACCCTCAGTGTGTCCAGGGTGTCTGTCAGTGTAACCAATGACTGTAGGTTGCTCTGGATAAGGGCGTCTGCCAAATGCCTTAATTGTAAGGCTGATTTAGACAAATGATCTCTATACCGATTGGCTTCCCGTTTAATTATTAGGCCCTATAATTTGAACTATGATCATTAATAAAGTCTACACCCTTTCCTTTCAAATGTCTGGATCCTTGGGAAGGCTATAATGATGCATTTGCGTCCCAACAGCCAGTAACATTTTATTGTTTATCCCACATATTATACTCCAATAACTCTATACAGTAACAACACTCTGTATCCTTCACTGTGAGTAAGTGGGCTCAACTACTGTAGGCTAAAACAGTAGTGGCAATATATAATTTTTCATGTATTTTAGTACTAAATCAAGAAAAATATAATTTAATATAATATAATATAATATAAAATAAAATTTTGTAACAAATATTAATGCAAATTCAGCTACATTTCCATACAAAATATAACTGCATACATTTTTCAGTAAAGTCGAGAGAACACATAGCAACCATATACGAATACGCGTCTTGGGATGGTGAAATACCCCTGTACTCAGAGACGGTAGGTTTGAAAGTAGCCAATGCGAGAGCGTTATTCATTTCTCATTGCTGCTGATTGGCTGCTGACCTGTAATGCATCTCTGGGAGATGCATTCCCGCATCATAACAGGTTCCCTCGAGTTTACAGTTTTTTTAAGGGTAATGTATAAAGCTGAGTTTAAAAGAAAATGTTTTGGGAACATATCTGCGGGCATATTTAGGGTATACACTGCAAAAATAGGCATTTATAGGCATTTTTTTTTACCACATTACAAATCTTTCACAATTCGTGGGTGCTCTTGGAACATAACCCCTGCAAATTTCTGGGGTACACTGTACATACTAAAACATTAATGTCTGCATAGTACATCATAATCTACTGCTTCAAAAAAGCAAGTTAGGGTTCTTTCAATAAAATACAAATGTGTTAAAAACTTGGTAAAGACACTACTTTATTAAAACCATTCAATTTACAATCGATCTTTTTTTGCAACTGCTGGAGCACAGCCAGCTCTTGCATGGCTGCATTGGGATTCTTTACAGGAGGGCATAATTAAGGAGCACATGCGCGGGCAAACGGCAATCTCAGCCTCAATAAATAACACAGCCTTGGGCTTCTGTGGGCTGGCTGCCCGGTAACCGTGGAGACAGGACGATCCGGACGTGGTCTATGTGCTCGTGTTCCCCTGCAGCTCCCACTCTCAACCAAACCACAGCATGAGGTCAGCAGCAGCAGCCGACTCCTCACATCCTGCGACTGGTGAGGATATGGCCACAGGGCATGTGCAAAATAATACTAAAAAGAAGTTCTCAAAGCATATTTAGAAGCACTGGAACTTCTACAGAGCAAGATTGAAAGACTACACTATACTGACATGAAGCCGTTAGCTCCACTGTGGCGGTCGCTAGCTGCTCACTAGTCACTATCCAATTCACTATGATGCTCTGCACCCAGCTGTTTCACTTCAACACACTTATAAGGAATGGTAAAGCAGTTGATCCTGCTTTGTGCAACTTGAAACCGTTTGAAGGATCCCACGCTTTCCTTGCTAGAGCTTTAGCATGAAACCACTGCCGTACATTATCTTGAGAACACACTAGTCGCTAATGAGAAGAGAAAGCTTCCTTTCTTTCAAACATCCCCCCTAAAAAAAAATTCCCAGCCAGATTCCAGAGATACTGGCCATCCAGATGCCTGCCCCCACCAACTCTGTCCTAGCTAAACTATTTACATTCTGTGTCTGTGTTTGGAACGCTCACTCTGACGTGTGTTTATGTCAGCTCGTTCATCAAAGTGAACGCACGACCGTGGGCCTTGGAAGGGGCTGAGAGGCAGAAGAGCGGAGCGCGCTAGAGAATATTTAAACAACCTCTCCCCGCCGCGCTGATAAAAACTCGTTTTGTCAGCACAGGTGGTCCTGGTTAGACCACAAGTGAGTCTCCTTTAAGTGGGCCGGCCACGCAGCATGTGGACAATTCACAGTAACTCTCAGATCCACTACCAGGTCGCTGCTTTACATACTGCTAAACACACCGTACTCGGCAGATACAGTCTGTAATAACAAAGAGCGGTGTGTTGCTGACAGGCTTCAGGCTAAGAGGGCTCTTTATAGGAGCAGAGTTAATGGGGCTGACTGTGAGTACAGTAAGAAGAAAAACAGAGCCAGACGGAGGGTTAAGGAGAAGCTAAAATGCCAGCATTTCACTGCAACAATCCTGATTACGACCACATAAACGCACTAGTAGTGCGAGACAGATGCAGTGTTAGCATAAACATACTCATTAATCAGTATAAAGACTTGACATGGGCGTGGTTTGAAGACTAGACATGGGCGTGGTTTGAAGACTAGAGATGGACGTGGTTTGAGGACTAGACATGGGCGTGGTTTGAAGACTAGAGATGGACATGGTTTGAAGACTAGAGATGGGCGTGGTTTGAAGACTAGAGATGGACGTGGTTTGAAGACTAGAGATGGGCGTGGTTTGAAGACTAGAGATGGGCGTGGTTTGAAGACTAAAGATGGGCGTGGTTTGAAGACTAGAGATGGGCGTGGTTTGAGGACTAGACATGGACGTGGTTTGAAGACTAGAGATGGACGTGGTTTGAAGACTACAGATGGACGTGGTTTGAATACTAGAGATGGACGTGGTTTGAAGACTAGAGATGGGCGTGGTTTGAAGACTAGAGATGGGCGTGGTTTGAAGACTAGGGATGGGCGTGGTTTGAAGACTAGAGATGGACATGGTTTGAAGACTAGACACGGGTGTGGTTTGAAGACTAGGGATGGGCGTGGTTTGAAGACTAGGGATGGACGTGGTTTGAAAACTAGGGATGGACGTGGTTTGAATATATGCATTATCTGAACTGAACTTAGTCCTGCATTTGAATAAGAAGTGTGGAGTTTGGGAGAACAATGAAATATATTGTGTATTAATCTGAAATGTAAGTAGAGTTATATAGTTTCAAATGAGCTGTTTAACTGTTAATACATTAACATCTCTGGCTAGACAGGGATTAAGTTTAGTCCTGGATTAAATTTTCTAGGTCTAATACTTGTATGGACAACCAAACTCAATACAGAAAACCACTGTACATGTTTTTTAGTCTAGGATTAGACTTAATATAGGTCTGGGAAACGCTCTGTAAACACTGTAAATGAAGATACATCACTAAATCAACCGAATAACTAGGGGATCGCATGTAATGTATGATTTTGAAATATTTTCTTTTTGCGGTATTAGATCACCAAAAAGTCTGCAAAAAATGGTAAAATGCCCATTTCTAATAAAGACAAAAGACAGGGTCTAACAAAACGATATGCTGTACTGTTACGCTCCAGAACCACGGACAAGTAAAACAGACTATTCAAGCTAAAGTTAAGTGTGGTGAATGGTTTAGGCAGGGTGCTGTCTCTTACCGTCCACTGCACCCTGACAGAGGAGGATGAGAGGATGGTGGGGTTGTGCAAGTGTACAACCACGTCCCCCAGTTCCTTCTGGATCTGACGATGGTCCACACCCTGGATGGTGGGAGGGGTGTCTGCAGGAAGAACATGGAGAGAAAGGTCACACTGAATGAAAAAACAAATTGATGAATACAAAGTTTTTTAATTGGGGTGTTGAATTAAGTTAATTTTTTAACATGTTATTTTTTCTGTGATTAACTGATCGAAATTAACGCATGAAAAAAAATGAACGCTGATTAAACGCTCCACATGACTTTGAGCACCTGGTCTGGTTTTGGCCACAGGTGGTCTGTAAAATGAAAATGAGAACATGCTGCTTGGCCCAGTGAGTGGACCGTTTACGTTTAAAAACGGACAGAAGGAACGGTTGATAAGACTATCGTTATCTGCAATTCGTGCAATAAGGAATTTTTGTATCATCGGAGTAAGAGTGAACCAGGCGGTCCGAGCCAGCACAGCCCCTGATCCTAGGCTTGAGATGCCTTGTATGCATGGGCACCGGAACCATTATATTAGGGGGGCGACTTTTAAAAATCATCTATTTCATCCTCCCACCCAGCGATTTGTATGAGTGAAACACGCGAGACATCGCGTAATTAGATTAATTTTTTAATCGCTTGACGCCCCTAGTTTATGAAGGCCAGCACACATGCAGTATTTAATCTGAGGTTAAACATTCAGAGAAAGGCATAACTGTCGAGACCTTGATTTCTTCTCTTACCATCTTAGAATTGTGATATTAGTCTGATGATGTTAATTAGAAGTAGCATATGTCTAAAAATGGCATGATAATGCAGGTTACCTTGTGTCCGGATGGCGTCTGTGATAGGACTGGGGTCGCTAAGGCCATAAGCGTTGGCTGCCCTGACCAGGAAGAGATACACTGCACTGGGCTTTAGACCCTTCAGGACAAAGGACTCTGTCTTTACATGGTCAGCAAGGGTCACCCAGCTACTCCCAGATGCATGGCTAGAGTGTAGGAGAGGTGGAGAGAGAGAGAAAGAGAGAGAGAGCGTGGGGAAATCAATCATTTGCTAACATGAAAAAATGAAAAATCTAGCAGAGATGATCAGGACACCTCTAGTACTTCTCATATTTAAATGCACACACCTGAAAGCCTCAATGACGTAAGATGTGGGTGTGGCTCCATTAGGGTTAGCCTTCCAGGTCAGTGTTACAGAAGTGCGGGTAACATCAGTGACCTCAGGCTTGGAGGGGGCGCTGGGGATCAGGTTTGGGTCTGTAGGCCTGCCAGGCTGTACTGCCACTCCAAACTCTGACGAAACACAACCACACACACATCTCGACTCAAAACACCCTGACCACTGGCTGAAATGTGTTTGGGGGGTTTAAATGACCAAATAGATTTACATCACATGGAGGGTTCAGCAAGAAACAGACATACAGCAAATGCGACCACATCTGAGGCAGAGCAAAGTAAAATGAATAGCTTGTTGATTTTGTAAAACAGTTAAGAAAACAAAAAATACAGTTACAATTAAAATACAAGAATGTTCAATTATGTATTTACAATTTTGAAAAAAAAAAGCTATTTTGCTGCCAATAATTTGCTATTTAATTGCTTATATATTCACTATATACAGTATACAAAACAGAAGCCACAAATTTATAGCGTATGTGCCATTTGAGATTTGCCCTTTATTATGCAAAAAATAAGAAAATGAGTCGTACCTTCCACTGCCAGGGAGGCCTTCCATGACGCCTCACCACTGGGGCTGGTGGCCACACATGTGTACACCCCTGTATCCCCGAGCTGTGAGTGAAAACAAAAAAAAACACTCTGAAATCAAGCGATTCTGCAAATAATTGGAGTCTAAACAGTGCTCCATTTCAAGAGATTGAGAATACGATAGCAACTGTGAATGAAAAGAGGAAGTGTGTGAGTACAGCCTGCACCATTAGAGCCAATTTGGCCGACTGCTGTGGAGAAGTGCTTGTGGATAGTCTGTTCAAAGGTCTCTGTTTATAAGTTCTTTATGTAGTGTAGCATTTGTGTTTTGCTAGGAAGTGCAATAATGTATTGTGTGGTGGTGGAAAAGCTTTAAAAGCTCTGAAAAAAGTGTTCGACCCAGGGCTGGCTGAACCAACGTTCAAATGGGGCAGTACATTCTAGAACAGCATGAATAGAGGAGAACATCCAGTTTGAATGGTGGAGCTTTGGTTCAGCACAACAACCCAACATTTGCACTTGTCTGTGTTTGCAGGAGAATCTTTGGTCAGTTTTGTGTTTTTCCTACCTTGGCATATCGTATCTGCAGAGCTCCACTGTCCAGCTGAGAGATGCGTGAATCGTGAGTGGACACAAGCACTCCATCCTTCCTCCAGAGCAGCGTTGGTGTGGGCGTTCCTGTTGCTATGCAATTCAGTAGCACCGTCCCATCCACTGCTACCGTCTGGTTCTCTGGACCCTGCCGGATGACCGGAGGAGGCCGATCTGAAACCACTGTTCAAAAACAGAAAAGGCAAGTGGAGATAAAGAAAAATGAGAAAAGCAATGGGAGAAAACAGAGTCCCAAGACAATGGGAGAGAAGACGAACGCTGTAAACAACAGGAGGAACAGAAAAATAGAGGTGAGGTAAATAAGACAATGCGAGGTGGGTGGCAGTGGGAAATGGCAAAATTAGATTTCTAAAAAACCCTCCAGCAACTGGCAAACCATTTGGCAAGAGTTCCTGATCTACACCAAAGCACTCCAGAACACCTAATAAAAAAAAAATCCCATTTAGACAGCGAGCCTTCACTTTCACATCAGTGGTGAAATGGAAAAAAAACCCACCACGACTTAAAAGTGAGGGGTGAACAGGGAGGGGGGGTTACACCTGAAAAATAGCCAGAGGCAGAGACGGGCGATTATTAACATAGACACAGAGCACAGAAAGCAAAGGGGGAGGGGAAATATAGAGGGGGAAGAGTGCAGTAGTAGCTGGGCTAGATTAAATCAAACATGCTCCATCCTTGTTTCATTTCCATTAAGGGTAATTGAGTGTACACTGAGTGTGGGAGACCCATTTCGTGCCTGCCTGTGTGTCTGCATGGCAGAAGGGGAAAAGCATTAAAATTACCATATCATTACCCACCGTCCAAAAGCTGCCACTCCCTCTCCAGCCGCCCAGACAGGCTCTGCCTGGTGCCACCCCAGGCAATTACGATCATTAAACTAATATATGTACGTAGCCCAGCCACTCACACATCCGGTCTATTTGTGTGCGGGGCAAGCTCTGTTTTGCTCCTGGTGATGATGCAGGTGCAATTACATTTTTTTTTTTACAGGCCTTGAAGGCTAAAGCTGAGATTTTAATTTCGCTTTGTAATAACTGTTGCTACTAGAAATGGCACTAGAAATGATAATTATTGTTATCATTTCTAGTGCCAACTAGGCGAGAGGTCAGAGGGATGTCTTGCCACGCCCGAAGAGCAGAGAACGTGTATCTATTTTTAAGGGGGAGGAATAAATTGGCAAGAAGGAATCACAGACAAGGACACTGACAGTCTTTGTGTATTCGGTTGCTATAGAAACAGCATTTTTTGAAGCGGTATGTCTGAGCCTCGGTCTCAAACAATTATTACCTGAGGCAAAACTGGGATGCCCAGTGAATCCCTTACATTTACAGTCCAAATGCAAAGACAGGTAAAGAAAAATATAGCACCCTGTGCTGCAATGATGTCCTGGACAAATTCGTCCCGCACTGATGCGCAGATAATAATCAACCCACAAATACATTCTTTTCTAGGAGCTCTTGTAAGGGTTTAGCAAAAATTCCATTCAATATAATGAGAAGTTATAGTACACTATAGTTTTGGTTTTTTGTCTAAAGTGCTACATTTGAACTGCTATTAATTGTCAGTGGCGTTTCTGCTCATGTGAGACGGTGATAGCCTCTATTCTATCCTGAAGAGTTTTGAATACATTTTAAAGTTCCTTCAGAGTACAGTTTGACATTTCTTTTTTATTGTACATGAAAAGGAATCAAAGAACATGGCTTTGATTCCTGCCCAGGGCGGTGTGTGTTTCCCCCCCTGATTTCCACTGGGAGCTCCAGTTTCCTCCCACAGTCCAAAGACACACTTGTCAGGTGAACTGGAGACATTAAATTGCCCTTAGGTGTGGCTTTGTTTGTGATGTGTTTATCTGGAAGTCTGCCATGTGAGAGACTGGTGGCCTGTCCAGGGTGTTCCTCTGGCTTTTGCCTTATGAGTGCTGGGATAGGCTCCGGGACCCCTGTGACCCTGTTTAGGATAAGTTAGAATTTGCCTTTAAAAACAACTGAATGTCTACTGTGTGCTGTCTACCGCCAGCATGTACATGCAACATTAAGCTCCTGTGTTTTTATTTTGTTACTGACCTAACAGTAGCAGGGAGATATTTTTTGTAATTTCCAACCTGCCTAGTTTTAGTTACTTCCAAGAATAGTCGACTTCGTTAGTGCAGAATTGTCAACCGTTGTGTGAAACACTGGGTACAACAAGACAGGCAAGAACGCATTTGTGTGCCATAATGTCTGATTAGGCTGAATAAGATGCGGATGTTCTGTAAAGCTTGTGTTACTTTCCAACCCTAGCTGTAACGTGTTTGTGGGCACAGCATGGATCAGTCAGCTCTCTTCACTAAACAGGGTCTTGTCTCTCTACCCAGCAGGCTACACCAACATAGGAGAGATACCACTGTAATCTGGAGCATTCTGTGTATTTTCCTATCATGAGTCCACACTGTCTTAATCACGTTCCTCATCAGCAGTGCGTTTACTGAGAGTGTGTGACAGGGAACACACTGTTGTGCTCTCTCTCACCGTCTGTGACCTCCAGCAGAGCCTTGGTAATGACGCTGCCGGCGATATTCAGTGCCTGGCAGCTATAGAGTCCTCCATCTGAGCGCTGCACATCCATGATGGTCAGATCACCCGTCTGAGAGACAGAGAAACGGCTGGAAGGCTGCGGGGGCTGGTAGGAGAACAACAAGTTCTGATGTGGGGAGAAAAAAGGGGGAAAGAAGGAGGGAAGAAAGAGAGAGAGAAAGAAACATCACGAAGAAGAAAAGATTCATTACAAAAGGCCTATTAAATGTAACAGTTTTTAATAT
>JBBJLS010000036.1:4925034-4943813 GCA_037577275.1 Bryconaethiops microstoma
AGAGAGAGAGAGAGAGAGAGAGAGAGAGAGAGAGAGAGACAGAGAGAGACAGAGAGAGAGAGAGAGAGAGAGAGAGAAAGAGATGTGTTCTGATGATCTGGGCTGACATGAGTGAACAAATTGGGATGACCCTGTAATTGGAAGCATTTCTGTCTCCTCTTTTTGTCTCGTTGTCTGTAAATCCGCTGCTCTGAGGGGGAAAAAAATAATGGAAATGGGAGTGGAACTGTCTCCTTGTCAGTTTGGGCAGCATGTGACTGGTGGCTGATGAGAAACAGCTGGCTAGCTTTTACCCCCAAACCCCACAAACTCTGAACCCCCCCTCTCCTGAAACGAGCATCAGGCATGGCCGCCCAGCTCCAGTTACTGCTAATTATCACAGCCTGTACGGATGAGGCTAGGCTGAGCCTAATGTTATTGTGCAATCATAACCATCTGAAAGCTTTCTCTCTCTCTCTTACCCACCCACACGTGAAACACCCCTCTACTTCGACCTTTACATTAACACATTTGCTCCACCTTCTACCATCCTCTGGTGGTTTTCTCTTAATGTCGTTTATCTGCGAGAAGAAAAAAAACATTAAAACATCTGTTAAAGGGCCAGCATCCTAGTTTTCTTTGTTCTTTTGTGTGACTATATGTACCAAAAAGCTTAGACTCCATATTTAGCCTGTATGGACTTGGAACAGAATGGTTCGGCCCACTGCATCTCAAACCTATCTCTTCCTCTGCCTCTCTACACTTTTCTCTCTCCGCCTTTCTTTCTTTTTCCTTCTTCTCGCTCTTTCTCTCTCTCAGCCCACTTCAAAGCCCCCCAGCCCCCCAGTGTCAGACTTCTTCCCCTCAGCCTGCTGGAGGAACATCCTGAGCAGAATCAGCTCTAATCCGCCAAACACACACACACACAGCCGGAGCGGTGTCTCTGGCCCAAAGCCGCAGTCAGCCTTCAGCGCAGTGAGCAAGCACGCGCAGCACGGCTTAATCCCATCAACCCACCTCCCATCACACACACACACACACACCACACGCACGCGTGCACACACGCATGCACCCCACCTCTGGCCGACTACATTAGACCAACTCTTCAAAGTCCTGGACTTTCTTGTGCACACATGGCAATGCTAAAAGAAGACTATGACAACGTTCTACAGCCTGAGACGTGTTATATTCACAAAATGGTCATTGCACATTCATGCAGAATTCTCTGTTCTTATAGTCCACTATAATCTATGAAACCATCACATGTTATTTGAATAATCAAACCATGGTTTTTTGCTTTGCTTATCACAAGTACCGCTCATTATGAGCACTCCTGAAGCATTTTCATCCACAACAACGGCAGTCTGGAAGGGTGCACTATGAGCACTGCAGGCTGTGCTGTGCTGCTGATACAAAGGGAAGTCACACTAAATGCTTTTTTCTGCTTATGGAGGCATCATCTTTTTTTTTTCCGTTATTGGCTGGATCATCAGTGGGGCTATGAGGAAGATAACAGTGAGTGTAGATAACATCTGCCTGAACATTGTCTTGGCTTTGCAGTGAAATGAATGCAGCCTGATATTAAGAGAAGAGAAGAAATGCATCCCAGTAGACACTATACACACCGCAGGCATGCCTGCTACACTGTAGACAGAGATGGGCTGAAGGGATGGCTTAGTAGAATAAATGGCTAATGCTCTCTCTCTCTTTCTCTCTCTCTCTCTCCCAGTACAATTACACTTTATGTCCTGTACTGGGAGTTATCAGCCGGCTCATAAATTTGTAATTCGGTGTACATTTCCACTTCTGTTAAGGTCTGTGATCTTAAATGAAATCACTCATGATACCTCTGCTTCATGCTTTGCTCGAACAGCATGAATTACTGTATTCATAGACAATATAATGACGATGACTAAATGGTGAACAAAGGAGAATGAACGGCTCATTTTAGAGGAACGGCGCAATGTGGGTTACGAGGCAAGAGAGTCCATTGTCAGCGAGCTTCTACATACACACACACACACACACACACACACGCACACACACGCACACACACGCACACACACACACACACAGCAGTTTCTCCAGCATGGTAAACACGGTCATCTCCACATGCCTTGCCCACAGTCCCATAAGCAGATGGCAGTGCTGCTCTGAACCATGCCATACCAGTTGGTGATGGCATCGTGCCATCGGTCACGCTGCCAATTAGTACTCGGGGGGCTAGGTGTGGGGTGCCTGGGTAGCGATGCCACCGAATGAGGGATAGAGAATTTTGTCCAAATCTGATGGGACCTATGTTTCATATTAGGGGGTTGATAGATTTCAGACTATTGCTGCATGGAAAAAAAATGGGAAAAATGGAAAAAAAAAGGACACTGGGATTACGTTGCTAGATGTTGCAATAAAGACTGGCCTGTATTGTTAATTTTTCTGTTATTTTATTTGGGTTCATCCCACTGCGTTTCCCACAGGTCTGAAATATACTTGTGGCAGCACAACAAAGGGGAAGGGGGGTTAGAGATGTAATCGCTCTGTTGGGAGGGGGGTCAATTAAGGTTTACTGACCGGTAAGCATCAGAACGACAGAAGAATACATATAGTTGGGCGGCCCACACAGTGTGTGGGATACACGGAACTGGTTCTGTTAAGCTAAGTAGTGGCCAATAAATAAGTGCTTTGGCATCATTATGTGGTACATTTTCAGTATTTTGTTTCATCACCCATGAGACCTGACTTACTTTTATGTAATTTTCAAGCAAGTAAAGTTGATCAGGAAAATTTCGCTGTGTAAAGTTAGGGTGACCATGCCCAACACTACTGCACTATGGCTGGGGTTGCCAATCTGGAACAGAGCCTGCAAGCATCGGCCAGCGCCCAATTCACAGCCTCTTACAGCAGTGGGACTGCTGCTATGTTCCATCCCCTCGCACACTCATTCACATTCTCTCTCTCTCTCTCTCTCTCTCTCTTTCTCTCTCTCTCTTTCTTGTTCTGCTCTTCTGGCCCAACAAGGGCCCAGTCTGTCTCCTGAGTACGCCAGGACCCTTTAGCTCTCACAGAGGGGGCATTGACGAGTGTGTGTTTGTTTTCTCCAGGGGAGCTCTACTCGTCAGGCTCGCTTGCTCACTCACTCACTTCCTCACTCATTTGCTCGCTCACTCTCTTGCTCAGTGCACTTCCATGACAGCGCTTGGCACCTCCCAGTTTAAATAAACACTTTTGATTGAGTCGCAGCAGAGGGCTTACGGAGAGCCACAGAGAGGCGAGGAGATACAGTATCTGGAGGCGAGAAGATACATTCTTGGGGAATAGTGTATGGAGCACAAAAGCATGCATGAACCCACACAGGGCTAATAATAAGACTAATGAAAATAATAATAATGAAAACAAAGAAATACACACACACACACACACGTTCTTTAGCCTGGCTCACCTCCCTTCAGCCTGGACAGACAGGCTGCAATGGGCTCCAGCTGGAGTTCAAACAAACAGCCACTTCTCTGCCACACCATTAGGCCCAGGGCTCTGGTTCAGCCACTGAACCACCACACAGCAGAGCCACTACCGAATTCTATAAATACAGGGGGGCTAAAGCAATCACACAAAACCGAAGCTCCTGCTTGACTTTTACAACTTTTCCATTTCGCTTTTGCAACAAAACGCTTTTGTGAAAAGCGAACACAGGTACAAAACAGAAGGACAAATAACAAGGCAAGCACATTTCCACTGCCGTGCTACGCCTACATGAACTTGGCAGTAAAACATGCAATTTTTCGGTCAGCGGTGAGTGACACTCTATAAATGAAGCCTACAGAGGAGCTACAGCAGGCATTAATATGTGTGCAGTGTGGTAAGACTATTAGCTGGACATTAATATACATGGTTTGTTATGTCCTTTTTTCCCCCTGCATGGTTTATTTATTTGGCATGCATAAAAATGGTCTGGATCAGCAAATGATTGCATAAATACAAAACCGGTGTGTGGGCTCGCTCTTCTCGGCGGCCGTCCGGGACTGGTTTGGGCGGACCGCGATGTGCCCGATGAGGTTTTTCTTTTTTTGCTTGGCAGATGTGGAGCAGAACCACACTGATGAATGGAGAGAATGCCTACGCAGCAGCGGCGCCATGTGCTCGATCCTGCCTCCACCACAGCACCTTTTCCACAGGGGTAGGATTCTCCGACTTCACCACAACTCCACTAGATTATGATTCCTTAGAAAACGATTCAGTGCATTAAGAAACGTCAAATTCTGCCACAATTTGATTGGATTAGATTCAAATTCTTAAGAAAATGATTCAGTGAATCATGATACCTTGAATTTCAGCACAATTTGATTAGACTTTCTTTAGAAACCAATTTAATGAATCATTAAATCTCAGATTTCATCCTAATTCAGTTCTATTACAGTTCCTTTCGGAAATGACTCAATGCATCATGGAATCTTTAATTCCTTCCTGAAAGTTACGAATTCAATAAATCAATTGGATCGGTTTTACAGTCCTTTAGGACACAAATGAATGCATTGTGAAATGAAATTTCTTCTTGATGCGATTTGATTTATTGAACTTCTTGATTCACCTTTCCTTAGGAGAGGATCCAGTGTACTTCACCATTACTGGAGGTCTGGAGAAACAAAACCAAACTAGTAGAACAATCTATGCTTTTTTACATTTGATAGCTGGCCAAGATTTTCATTATTGGCAAAAAAAAAAAAAAGTCACAGAGTTCACGGAATGTTATTCTAGACTATCATAATCAACATTCCAAAATCAATGCAGCCAAATCAACCACTTTCGGATGCATTTTTACACTTTTTTTCCAGAGAAAGAGAGAAAGAGAGAGAGAAAGAGAGAGAGGCGTGCCAGGTCAGCCAGCATTAGCTGGATATCCCGCTAATTCCCCAGCCGGCCGCAAGCTTCCACTGCTCCAAGGCTTTGGTGTGTTTGTTGCCTTGGCTCGCGCTGACCTTGTGCGTTGTGTCTGAACAGCACAAGATCCTTCCTGCAAGCTTTTTTTTCCTCCTCCCTTCTCATATTTACATTAAAAACCAAAAAATGCCCATAAACCATATCCAATTTCTGTTCCCTCCCTCTGTCCCTGGAGTAGCCCTCCCTGTCTCTCCCCTTTGGCCTCCGCTCAGTCCGACTCCTTCAATATGGAGCTCAGATCTCCATGGGGTGTCGAGTGGAGGGGGTGGAAGGTGCTGCTTCAGGAGATGCAGCTGCTCCCCACTTGTAACACACACACACACACACAATCACAACAGCACTCCAACAAAATCACACAAACACACATACACATGAAGGTGTGAAAGCAGGAACATCAGGGTCATTCAAGCTCTTCACACTTCACACACTGATCGAGCCTGTCTGTATTAGCGACTGGCTCACCACATCATACTCATAATGATATGATTAACAATGAATTACCATGTCATGTAATATTGCCGCGGTCAACAATCAAAACAAATGCAGATATCAAATCGGATGAATTATAAATGCAAACTAAAAGCTCAAACCAATCATTTCAACCCACAACTCATAAAAAAAGAGTTTGATGTAGTATGTAAACATTGTTTTAAAATGTACCATTTAGTCTCACGTTTACAGTACATATGTGAAAAGTAAGCTGCAAAAAACAAACCATGCTGAATTCAGTGTTTTTGTGATGTCACAAAAAAACCCCAATGCATTTACATATACGTGTATATATATTTCTGCCTATTAAACAGCTTAACTCCATCCATTTACACCAAAGATATAAGGAGAGTGTCATCCTGGACTGGTTTACGAAAGAGGCAGGGCAGCCAATCAGAACAGAACTCATTTATAAGGGCTCATCAGAACAGAGCTCATTACAGAACTGGTACGCTGAAAAAATTTGTTGAGGGTAGGGGGAGAGACTCAGCTGGGGGGTGTTTTTTTAGACGGGGGCACTAAGCTTGCCAAAAAGGGCACTATGGCCAAAGCGGCTGGTGTTTGGCTCCAAAAGCCCCATTAAATAAATAAATACATTTTAAAGTCTTTATGCAAATGGGTGAAATGGTATGAGTAATGATCAATCACAGTAAATCACAGTACAGCTGTATGCAGCAACATCTGCCAACAACGCACAGCCTGGCCCTGCCATGAGTGCTGTCAATTACACAGGGAGGAGAAACTGAAAGCACGCAAACACAGAGGCATACACGCATAAACGTGTGATCAAAACCAAGCCCCTGTATTTTTTCCTCTAAGGCTCAGCTGGAATTGCTGTAGGGAGCTTCCGCTGGGTTCTTTTGCATTGCTATTTTCATCTGCACAGATAAATTACCAAAGATCCAAGTTGGAAAACACTCCCAGAGTGAACACATGCAGCGCTGCTCCTGAAAATCCAGCACGACGCTGCGAGAGCCAGTTAATACGCAGCACACACACAGTGAGAGCGAGGGCCTGCGGAGAGTCTGGCAGAGTGGAGCAGCTTTAGTTTTGGCAGCGTGTGTGATTTGCCGTCTCTCTGGGAGTCGGCTGGCTTTCGGCGCTCTGGCTCTGAGCTGTTGACATGCACATGCAAACACGTACACACACACTCTGCCACCTGTGAACGTGGTCACCGTATGATTATGTATGCTCACCGTATTCTAATATGTACTATATGTACTGTTTGTACATGTGTGTGTGTATGGATGTGTGTGTGTTTGAATCAAACTAAAAGGTACACACCTGATCAAATGTCATAATTCTGTGCAATTTTTACATTTTATTGTTCAACTGTTAACTTTCACAACACACAGGGCCATTTAAGTTTGTTCACTGTACAGCATGTGCTAATTAATTTCCACTTTTCACTTAGAAACTCAACAAAAAAATTTGATTTGTGTTCAAACTTTGCATGAGAGGGAGAGAGATAGATAGATAGAGAGAGAGAGAGAGAGAGAGAGAGAGAGAGAGAGAGAGAGAGAGAGAGAGTGAGAGAGAGAGCGAGAGAGAGAGCGAGAAAAAAGATGAGGTCGTAGGTGATTTGCAGCTCAGCTCATCAGAGAAACTGCTCACTTTAATCCTCGTGGACCACTCGGGCTCAGAGGGAGACATTAAAGAGCACAAAAAGGGTTGTGTAACATCCCCTTTCATCTGTCCTCTACACACCACTGCAATCCACCCAGCATGCAGACAGAGAGTGAGACGGCAAGATTGGAAAGAAATGGATCAGTTTAAAGCTGTAAATTTAAATTCAGATTTTAAAAGTGAAAACAGTTCAAGTAAGAGGTCTAAAACTAAACATGCAATTCTGATTTTTTCTACTTTCCACTTAAATATTTCCAAAGGTCGCTTAAGGTGAAGTGGTGTTTAAGTAAAAACTTGATGATAAAACATGTTTTATGTAAGTCACCGCTGTGTGAAGTTCAGTTCAGTTCAGTCCAGTCCAGTCCAAATTCTAATTCTAATTCCAATTCTAATTCTGTTTGTTTTGTTTTGATTCTATTCCATTCAATTCAGTTAAAAAAAAAATCCTAATGCTGCAAATGCAAGACCAGCTCCCTAATGAGCGTCACTGAGGACAACAGTGTCAGCAGAAACTTCCTAAGAACATGAGGAAGAAACACAGACAGGAACCAAGACTTAAACAGGGAGCCCACCCTTGTCTAGGCCGCACTAGCGCAGTTAGGATAAAAATGTCCTCATTTGTATCATGACATCAGGCTTATGGAACGTATAGAGCAACCAGACCTAAAAGAGCAAGAACCCAGGAGGGTTGGACTGTGGAATGCATGTGTGCCAGCCTTGTGGCATTTAGAGGAGACGGCAAAGCAGAATGGAAGACAGAAAGTGGAGAGGAGAGAATAAGCGACCATAACTGACCCAGCCCCAAAGGAATCGTTCATTTTTTTTCCATTTAATTCTGAATAATGTTGATAATAGTGAATAGTGGGGGTTCAGTGAGAGAGGGCAGAGTGGAGAACTCTGTTTAACCCAGGCCACGCAAATCATATAAACCAATCACATAAAACTTATGATTGACAGCCAGAAAAGCTTTGACCTATAGCAGTACATGCATAATAAAAAGTATACTAGGTCATGGGGGGAGAGCAAGGCCTTGAGTGCAGCCTACATGCATGTACACACACACACACACAGATTTACACAGAGTTTTCCTCTGCTTGTTTTACGAGCTTCTGTTTACTGTAAAAACATTCCCACACATGATTCATGGCATTTTCCTCTGGGAGGTAGATTGGCCGAGTGCTGAGAGGTGAACCGTACAGATTCTGGACCGTGTGCCAGAAGACGTCCAACCTAAAATACCTTCCCCATCCATCACCCAGTTAGGGCAACCTCACAGACTGTAGATACATTAGATACACTGTTGCTGTACAGCACCAAACACATCTGATCTTTTTGGGTGTATGTTATTAGCACAGAAAGAACTGCACAGTTATTGTTATTACTGTTAGCCTAAAGAAACCACAGCAAATTCCTCTTGCCCCAGTTATAATTAGTGCTTGGTGTCTAAAGTTTATTAAGTTTGGTGCCTAAGTCTGTCTAGGGTCATCACAACGGTACATGCTTATGAGGATTCTTTTAATTAATTTTTGTCTCCATCCATCCATCCATCCATCCATCCATCCATCCATCCATCCATCCATCCATCCATCCATCCATCCATCTATCTATCTCTCTCCTAAGTTTCATCCACTTGCTAGATCTCACACTACTAAACTATTCTAGGATGGTGCCACTCTGGATAAGAGCATTAGCCAAATGTCTCCTTACTCTGAGCCACAGCTTCTTTTAAAAAAGCTCAACATGCTTGGAGGAGAACACTAACTTTCCAATTCTGTTATGTAAGCCAACAGAATTGACAATGAATGAAAAGGGAGGGATGAGGTAGGTTGGGTGTAGGTCGGGGGGTTAGGGCCATCGATTATGATAGAACCACTACTTGACATAAAATGTGAATTGACAATAAATCTCTTGAATGAATCTTGAATTGACAGTTATCTGTTATCACTTTTCTTTGATCTATAAAGACAAAAAGACAAAATGGACCAACCATTTACAAAATCTTCAAGCTGGCTGCTACTACTGGTTTTAGCTATGAAGTGTACTGTGGTCATTCTATTTACTTCTAAACTGCTCATGTAACTCCTGAAGTAGAAGCCAATTTTACAGCAGATTTTTGTTTAAAAACTGTTGGCAGTCTACACATTCTCTGACCACTGCATTAACTGTAGGAGCTCAACTCAAGGCTTGGACGGTCCAGCGTCGTTTGGTTCTGGAGCAGCAAAATTTAGCTCAATGCAAACTGGAAACACATGGTCTGCACTTCCCTTACTGGGTGTAATTTAAAACGATGAACGCTGTATGTGTGATGAAAGGAGATATTTTAATAGGCAAACAAAATATGGTATGTTCCATGTTCCCATTCATACAGTAAACTATTTATTATTCACTGTCTTTAAAGGCAGCATGTTAATAAACGTGACTGTGGTTATTTTATATGTGGTACTATTGTAATTAATTACTCAAAGCGTCTGACAAAGACCGACAGATCAACCGAATGCAGCGTGTAAGTGTGTGTGAGTGTGTTAGCCACACAAGCACAGATGTAATGAAACTGGCCTGCATTCGGTCCACACAGCGTTAGAAGAGCAAACAGGAGTGCTTTTGTTTGAGTCATGGGCCGTGTTCTGCGGCTCCAGTGGCTTTACATAGCAGGACCTGCCTGCTCTCTTCTTCTAAATGAATCCTTTTCTTCTTTTTCTCATTTCTCTTGTGGTCAGAGAGCCACCTGTGGGGCTATGCTACTTTAAAAAGGCCCTTCAGTTCAAGGGCTCTGGATAGGCCTTTAGGGCATGAGCGTACGGTGCACCTGTATGCATACACACACACACACACACACACACACACATATACATACTCACGCACCTGTATGCATATACACACACAAACACACACACACACTTCTGCGTTACACTGCTTAGCCATGTGAGTGTGGAATTGGTGGCCTTTTACAGAAAAAATTAAAGAAACAAAATGAAAAACAGTGTGAATTTACATTGTCATTGAACTATTATGTTACACAAAAGCTGCGGTTTATTGTTAAGGACTTGCCGGTCAGACCTGACCACTTCTTATCCGTGCTGCTCACATTGACGACCACAAGTTTACAGACTCATGTTTAAGCCTCAGACCTGCTGAATAGAAGGCCATAGGCCACATCAACCCATGATCGACGTGAAAAGAAAGCTAATGCATGCTCTTTGGAGATAATCTCGTCGATATCAAAGGCGGCTAAGTAAAAAGAGAGCAGCATCGCTCTCAGGCAGATGGAATCTAGGGTAGATCATTTGCCTCCCTGCTGAGGGTGATACGAGGATCAGACTTGTAAGAAGAGTCCACTATTTGAGAGCGGGCAGCAAAAATAACTAATGAGCTCCACACGCTAAAACAAACCAGCAGAAATAAAGATGGAGGCAGTCCAGCAAGGAACGGGTGTAAAAACGGGTCTGTTACATTTACTGTTCTTTATCATCATATTTTATCGCAAAGTACACAGATTATATGCTACTTTTTATCATTTAGAATTAAAACAGGCCATTTCTGTTACTATGCCTTTAAGACTGATATATGTAAATAATCTCTGTCCTGTCCCTGAATCACAACACAGTCGGTGCTGAACCACTCCTTATAACTTCAATGCGAATGGGCTGGATAACCTGCTGTAAGCTGAAAAGAGAGGATATTCAAGATTCAAGATTCTTTATTTGTCACATACACAGTTATACAAGTACAACGTGCAGTGAAATGTACCCCAAATCACACCTAAGGCTGTGCAAATTTCCAAAATAAATAACCTAGGATTACGTAAAGAGAGATAGGAAAAGAAAATACTATATAATAACAAATAGGCTAAAAATAAAATAAGTGTGTAATAAAAAATATTCTGTGTAATAAAGAAATATATATAGACAGAAAAAAACTGTATAGGTGAGGTAGAAGTGAAAGTACTACGTTGGGCAAATGTACATCTGAAAATATCATATTGTGCAAATAGACATTGTGCAAACGGACATACTGTGCAAGATAGACATAATATTGTGCAAAATAGACAAAATGGACATCGAGAGAGAAAGGTCCCTGCCTCTTTTTCCAGAGTGTCTATAAGAGCACCTCTCTAGCAGCTGTAGATCAAATATGAGGTACCTGATGGTCCAGGAGCCGATCTTGTTTAAGCCTTTTTCACAACAGCTCTCACTTCCTCCAGTGTGTGGCTTTAGCATTGGCAGCTGGAAAGGGCATTCCCCTGGTGTAATGTCCCACCGTATGCTACTGCCACACTCTTCTTCACTTCTTCTTTGGAACAATTTTCCACTCTTAGGCTTTCCAAGGAGGTTGGCTGTAAGCTGGAAGGGGTTACTGAAAAAAGCATTTCCCTCTCGATGGTTCTTGCTGTTTTTTCCATGTTATCTCTGCTCTGAGGAGAAAATGTGTTTTTTCCGCACTTCTGCCCATATCTGGTTTAATGCTTTTTTTCCCTCTTCACTTATTTTACACCACCTTTTCTTGAGCATTCTTAGGACTTTCCATGCCTCTCTGATCTGGCATTGCCTACATCTGGGACCTGCTGATGGTTTGGCTGTGTTACCTTCCTTCCTGCCGAAGGTGTCGCGACATACCTGGTGTCTCTACCATGATCTTGATCATCTTGATAGCATCTTGTTTCAAGTTATTGCCCATCTGGGATCTGTAGCTGATGGCTAGTTCAAGTGTGGTTTCCTCGCTTGAACTTGCCAAGGTGATCCCCCTGGGTCTGGGCCTTTGCTGACTGACAAGCAGGCCTAATACATGCAGAGATTACTCTCTAAGTCATATCAGATGCTTTGCATTGCTGCAGTTGCTCTTTGCACTTGGTCTTGCCTTACCACGCTCATTGTTAAATATTCTGCCACAACTGGAGCATCTTCTTTCTACCTCATCCACCTGTCCCGCCACAACCAGTCTCATAGTTCTTGTGCCTTGTGTCCGGGTCTTTGGCCATGAGATCTGTTCTTGCTGGCAGATTACCCACCCCCTTCCTTGGCCTGCCTGGGGGTATTCTCTTTATTTAGTACTTATTGCTTGCTCGTGCAGTGCTTTGCGGTACCACTTTGCATGGCTGTCATCTGTTCTTTCTCAGATGACCATGGGTCTTCCCCCACTGTCAATGGGCCTTTCCCCATCGTCACAATTATAAAGGTGAGGTAAATATTGAAGATGCTTTTCTACAAGTAGAGACTGTTGGAACTACTAGTTTGTCATTTTCTTCAATTCAATTCAGTTCAATTTCATTTATGTAGTACTTTTTACAACCAGTGTTGTCACGAAGCAGCTTTACAGAATCCAGGTCCGAGCCCCTAGTGAGTAAGCCAATGGTGACAAAGGTGAGTAAAACTCCCTAAAGATGGAGGAAGAAAGCTCAGGAGGAACCAAAACTCAAAAGGGGAACCAATCCTCCTCTGGTCGACCTAGAGAGTGAGAAAGAGAGTCTCTATGGAGAAAACTAACAATAGAATTCCTTACAGCGTAGTCACTGTTGGGCAGATTGGCCATCTATGGCTAACAAAGTACAGTTAAGAGTCAACATGAATTGAGCTCAGCAGCTATTCTTTCAGTTGTGTAAACACTTCATGATAAATGAACAAGCAAAAGTGGCCCAAAATGATCCAAAAATACATAAATAAACATTGACTGTAAAGAACTTTTTTGCCCAGGATGACCATTATGGAGATACATGGCTTTGTTTGGACGATGATGATTTGTTTCTTTACATTAGAATAAAAACCAAGAACCACTACATACCATAAAGAACCACTACAAAACATACATTAGAAACGGTACTAACAGACATTAAAAAGCTCAGCTCACTGGTTCTGCCAGAAGGAGCTCAAAAATGGTTTCTTTCACTCTCCTACTTGTAAATCTATGTGTGTGTGTGTGTCAGATCACAGCAGATTGGTGATCTGAGTGTGTGTTCTGGGTGCAGGTGACATGAGGGTCTCTGTTCACACTCACTCAGAGCTAATCACATGTGAAGTTTCAACAGAACCCAGACAGCTCCTCTGAGGGAAAGAACAATGGGACGCAGGCCTAATTAGACCTATTAGGTGAGAAGTGCATGTGTGTGTGACAGAGCGGGAGTGAGAGAGGTGGTGTGCAGACACATCAAACCGTGCTGTGTGTGTGTGTGAGTGAGTGAAGATTTAAAATGAGGATAGATCCCTTGACAAAACTCTCTCACCGTGACCTGCATTCAGTCCTTTCCTTAGACTAAAAATAGTCTTTGAATCAGTAAGAAAAAGATACATGACATGTTGAAGCTGCATTCATCGCCAAGCTGAAGGATAAAAAGCATGTTGTAATTCATTATTTCTCACACGTTGGTTTATGAAACAAGAAGAAATGAAGTGCCAAAAACATGGATTCTTTACATTCAACCCAAAACAGAAGCAAACTCAAACCACAAATGTAATGTTATTAAATGTAGGTTATTAATTAAGCAACTACTGATGTAGTTGATTATGTACGTGACATATAAAGGCATGGACAATGTACACAAATCCAGTATGTGAGTGTAATTATTTTACCAAGACACCTACCAAATATTTACTTTGAGTAAAAGTACAAAAGTACTTACCATCAAAAGTCAAAACTATTGTGAGAGATTTCTAAGATTTCTCCACTTCAGTAGTTGTCTGCTAGCTGACCCGAGCTCAGAGGGGCACAAGAAGTTATCAGGTTTCAGGCTGGATTTGAGCCTGAAAATAAATATTGGGCTCGGTTTGTTTTATAACGGGTGACTTTTTATGTAGTATATTTTGTGCACTTTTATGAATTCTCACTGTAGAGTTTCTCATTTTTGTCAGGTTTCTAATTTAAAAGCAATCAGGCCAGGCCAGGCATGGTCAAGTTGGGCCTTGAAGCTGCCTGTATGGGTCTAGTCGTCCCTAGTAGTTTAAGGAATGGATAACATTTTTTATTCCCCACCCAAATGGCTAGGATATCAGGTATCTGCTGTAAAAATATCCCACACAATGTTAGGACATTTTCTTTCAGTCTGAATACTTTTCAGAATTGTTCAGGCCTAGATACAGTTGCTAAGCAACAACTGAACAGTCCGTATTAAGGGGATGGATTTACTGACAGGTGCACTGTGTTTGGAAAAAGTTATTTGTGGAGGTGTACCTTATCATTAAAACATTTTTCATGCCTTTCAAATTGTCTGAGTCAGAATAAAACCTTGTTGTTTTTCATGTTTTTTTTTACTTTCATGGCAACGAAAGAACTGGCCCAAAACTCTTGTTCCGCTAATTTCCATTCAAAGCTAAGAATACGTTTTCCAAAGTTTTGTCCTTACAGTAATAAAAAAAAAAAAAATAGCAGAACAGGATTAGCAAAAAAGATAATTACTAAACCTGTATATGATTCTAAGTGACTGCTGTAGAATAGTTTTATCTAAAAAATAATACATCTTACTTCGAGAATACCTCATACTTGGATGTGGTGATACATTTTAAAACACTGTTAGTATGTAGATTAGTTCAATGTATTATTGTATGTAGAATAGTGTTAATTTTTAATGTAACAAGTGACTCCAAACTTTTGAAAGGTAGCGTAGCTTCCTGACATATAACATACCTAGGTCGTTCTACATCATCAGGTCATTTAGTACAGTACGTTTACTTTGTTTTGGATGAAGCTGTGCTATAATGACTAAAGGAGGTCTCAGAGAGACCCACAGGGGCCTGACCACTCCCCTCTCTCGCTCCGTTTCTCACATTCCAGTCGCTCTCTGTTGTGGCATCTTGTATTTATACACAAAGCAATTTTGGGTTGTGTGCAGACGAAGGGCCGCTTTTTATAGAGGTCACATTTCTGCGAGACGCTTCCCATAACTCATTATATCTGAGCTGAGCAGGAGGCCCCGGTTGGGAAGCGGAAGTGTGCGTGTGTGTGTGTGTGTGTGTGTTTTCAAAGTGGGAGGGACAGGTAGACAGGATGAGGGGGTTACAGTTCCACATACAAACAGAAAGACAGAAATATACACTACGTATGCCTCAGTTTGGGCAACATGTACTGTGTGCTTAAAATATATACTAAACACCAGCGATTCTCAAAGTCCGGATCCTGGTCCATATCCGGACCGAACTGCAAGTCATTCCGGACCCAGTCCACACATCATATTAGGAATTCATTGACGCGATGCTATTAAGTGTGTGTTTCAATAAATTATTAGTTTTGTAAAATGTAACATATTTTTTATTTTTACGGTGATCCTGGCCTGAGAATATCCGAAGCAACGTTGTCAGTCGGGGCACGTATGATGCAATGTTGGCGCGCTTCAAATCTCATCCACATTAGGAAGTCTGCTATGGCTAACGGGCATTCACGTGTAGGACCGTGAGGGAAATACCTGCATCATTATAAGAGTCACCGGAGAAGGAGCTGTTATGTACCGTCACCATTTTATTTGTTGAGGCATAAAAGTAGTTAAGGTAATCAACGTTATTAAATCTTTTCATAAAAGTTCATCACAAGTTCACAAGTGGGGCAGATGGTGGCCTAGTGGTTAGGGTGTTCGCCTGCGATCAGGAAGTCGTGGGTTTGGTTCCCAAGACTGCTAGTGGCACTTCTGAGGTACCCTGGGCAAGGTACCGTCCCCACACACTGCTCCCCGGGCGCCGTGTTCCTGGCTGCCCCCTGCTTCACTTGGTGAATGGGTTAAATACAGAGGAGGAATTTCGTGCTGTTCACACTGTGTGCTGTAGTGTGTTCACGTATGACCGAATGATCACTTTCACTGTTTTCACTATTTCAGAGTCCTGACCTCAACCTCATCCAACACCTTTGGGATGAACTGGAACAGAGATTGCAAGCCAGACCTTCTCGTCCAACATCAGTGTCTGACCTCACAAATGCTTTACAGAATGAATGGACACAAATTCCCACAGAAACTCCAAAATCTTGTGGAAAGCCTTCCGAGAAAAGTGGAAGCTGTTATAGCTGCAAAGGGGGACCAACTCCATATTAAAGTCTATTTATATGAACGCAAGGTCATTAACATCCCTGTTGGTGTAATTTTCAGGCGTCACAATATTTTTGTCCATATAGTGTATGTTCAGGTGTAAAAAGCTTAATCTAACAAACAGCGCAGCTCTGACTTTCCTGACGTTCCACATTTGATCACAGACATACAGTATGTTGCAAACAGTTTGAGTCACCCCTCATTTCTAGAAATTTAGCTTACAATGAGCCTGACTTTTGCATGATTCTGTAAAAAAAAAGGCTCACATATGACCACATACACCCACACACTGTCTGAGAAGCAGCACCTCTTCCACAATACAGAATTCCTGATAAGAAGGAAGTAAGTCATCACAGCGCGGCTCAACGAGTGATTTTCCAAACAAATGACTCCATATCACAAGTATTGAATAAAGTTGTTTTGCTGACATTTGTTTACATATTTCGTTTTTTAGCTTCACCTTTTGTTCAACTTTAGAGCCCAAAGGAAGTCTGCAACACTGCTGAGGATTCCTGAGAGATTTCAGAGTTTGAGGCTTTTTAATCACTGTTTTAAAACGACATGTTTGATCATAAAACCTCGAAAAAGTTCATTTGATTCCGCTTAAAAAGGTTTTTAGAAGGTCCAGAAGCCTCCCAAACCCACCCCACAAACAGAAGGTTCTGATTCTGTTTATACAGTAAACTACATAAAGTCATCAGAGTTGGATGTGATTAAAATACTACTTTTTTTCTTAATTTTTTAAATTTCATAATATTTTATGAAAAGCTAGTCTCCCAAAATTTTTCTTTTTCCAAGTCATTTTTTCCTTTCCGGGCAGTTAAAAGTAAATTTCCAATATACTCTTTTTTCAAATTGATTAAGTGCTTTTTATTGCATTCTTGTGTTTTTTTACTCACTTTATACAATTTTATGCAAAACAACAAAAACAAAAAAGTTTGATTTTAAACATGTAAAACTACTTAAAATTAGAAAAACTGTTTAAAATAACAAAAAAATTATTCAAGTTCTTGATCCACTATTGTTTTTTTTTTTCTTGGTGCATAATAAGCTGTTGGTACATTCAATAATCAATTAATTAAATTGGTCGGTCAGTCAGACTAAGTGGTTTGGGCTGCGTAAATCAGGCAAACTTTTCAGGAGTCTTACAACCAGAACAGAGACTCAGGAGGAGCTTCTATCCTCAGGCTGTAAGACTCCTCAACCAAAACATGCCACCACAGCTAGTAAACCGTACATAACTCCTCTGAAAATAGATATGTATGTGTGTATATGCACGTATATATATGTATGTATGTGTGTGTGTGTGTATGTATGTGGGTGTATGTATATATATATATATATATATTCTACATTCCACATCTATACCCAACTGTTTATGTGCCCTAATCATCAAAATATGGCACCCTGCACTTTTTCACGCATATAAATAAGATTGCAGATGTACAGTATACGTTCAGATGTCTATCTTGCACAATATGTCTATTTGCACAATATGCTCTTTTCAGATGTACATTTACCCAACATAGTAATTTCACTTCTCATAGTAATTTCACTTCTCATCTACCTCACCCATGCAGTTTTTTTTACTTCTGTCTATATATATTTCTTTATTACACAGAATATTTGCCTTATTTTATTCTTTCTATGCTCATTATTGTATTTTCTTTTCATTTCCTATCTCTCTTTAAGTAATCCTAGGTTACCTATTTTGGAAATTTGCACAGCCTTATGTATGATTTGGGGTACATTTCACTGCATGTTGTACTTGTATAACTGTATGTGACAAATAAAGAATCTTGGAAGTCTAAGTTACATCAAGTCATATAGAGTCAGAATGAGTCAGGCAGAGTCAGTGTCAGATAGAGTTGGACTGAGTCACATACAGTCAGACAGAGTCAGAGTTAGAGTCAGAGTCAGGTAGAGTCAGGCAGTGTCAGACAGAGTCAGAGTCAGACAGTCAGTTTCAGAGTCAGACAGAGTCAGAGTCGGACAGAGACAGATAGAGTCAGAGTGGGACAGAGTCGGAGTCAGACAGAGTCAGACAGAGTCAGAGTGGGACAGAGTCGGAGTCAGACAGAGTCAGGTAGAGTCAGACAGAGTCAGAGTGGGACAGAGTCGGACAGAGTCAGGCAGAGTCAGACTCAGACAGAGTCAGGCAGAGTCAGAGTGGGACAGAGTCGGAGTCAGACAGAGGTAGGTAGAGTCAGACAGAGTCAGAGTCAGACAGAGTCAGAGAGTCAGAGTGGAACAGAGTCAGACAGAGTCAGGCAGAGTCAGACAGAGTCAGAGTCAGACAGAGTCAGAGTCAGGCAGAGTCAGACAGAGTCAGAGTCAGACAGAGTCAGTCAGGCAGAGTCAGACAGAGTCAGAATCAGACAGAGTCAGATAGTCAGAGTCGGACAGAGTCAGATAGAGTCAGAGTCAGACAGAGTCAGAGTCAAATAGAGTCCGACTGAATCAGAGTCGGACAGAATTCAGATAGAGTCAGACAGAGTCAGAGTCAAAAAGAGTCAGACTGAGTCAGTCTGAATCACATAAGAGTCAGACTGAGTCAGACACAGCCAGACAGAGTCAGAGTTAGACAGAGTCAGACTCAGTCACATAGAGTCAGACTGTGTGAGAGAGCATTAGATACAGTCAGACTGAATCAGACGGAGACAGACTAAGTCAGGTACAGTCAGACTGAGTCAGACTGAGTCAGATAGATTCAGGTAGAGTCAGACTGAGTCAGACTGAGTCAGATAGATTCAGG